>JAOYNN010532349.1:0-14445 GCA_025770095.1 Goniobranchus kuniei
ACAGTCCATTGATGATCACATAAAGTCAAACTTAGCACCACACTATTATTACTCCAACAGAGAATTTGCAGAATAATTCAACCTGATAGCCTACATGAACTCAACAGTGAGAAGTAAATGGATGATTCCGGGTCTAAATGTTCTTCAAAAATATAAAATATCTTCATTGGACTCGCACATGCAATGCTAGTACCAATAGTATATTATTAGCGGTCTCCATTAACTTTTCGAAACACGATTAAATCATCACTTCATAGCCACTTCATCAGAATTAATGCTGAAGAATAATATCATTGTTTATTTTAACCCCCCCCCCCCTTTCAAAAAACAACCCAAAAAACAAACACAAACAAAAAAATAGCAACAAAAAACGTACGATGCTCAGGCAAGCTTGTCAGTAACATATTATTCTATAATGAATTCAAATCATCAGTGCATGCTTTATACTTAAATATCAATTTAGAAAAATAAATAAATAAAAAGCCTTCATCAATAAGAAATGTTGCTGCTTGCATGCTACTGGATTTCATATGATAATGATAGAAATAATTTTCCAAGATGGTGAGTGCATATATAACTCAAAAGTTATGCTCATACTCTTATGACATGATGTACTTTTTCATGGCCACACAATACTGGATAATGTAAATTACATGTAATTACATGAGCTTAATGAGCAAGACATCTGTTTTTCTTAGCATCCAAATGAATGATATGGATTTGAGTTGTAAGTAGGTTACAGTAATAATTATAATAATAGTTACAGAATTTCAACTTCTATCATCCGTGATCTTTATATTGAAAAAAAAAAAGTGCTATGAAGTTCATTTAACGGCGAGTCAATGAATAAAACAGACTGGCGTGACTTGATACTGATATGAATCAGGAAATCATTCTTCTGAGGGGTATGATGGGGGTGGGGGGAGAGGCATTGACATTTTTGGCAATTTTTTTCTTCTCCTTTAAACCAATTCAACGAAGAACTGAGGTTGGAAGGAAAGGGTAGGATATAGAAAGGAGACACAATTAAGGTGAGAGAACTGGGCATTTTTTCCTGAAATGCAGAACCGTATACACAATATGGCCAGCAATAGCAAATTTACTTCTAATGCAAATCTCACGGCACATAATTATTATAACACTACGACAACTTTTCAAACCCGCTCTTGTCCACAAGGGTACAGTGCAATGAAGCTGACAGGAACAGTAGCACAATCAACACTATGCAATTATATATGTCAAAAAGCTTAAATTTATGGGCAGTGTTTGCAAAATGCTTGCGAGTATTCCAGTACTGGTATGCTTTTATCATGACAATGGCACCATAATTTTCGAGGCTGTCAGTTAGATACATCTATGTTTTGATTTCTGTTAAGTTGTACAATATTGTGATGAAGGCGTGTTTAAAGTATAGTATGGAAGGTGATTTTATAACAAAATCTATGTCTGTATAATTCTGATACTTAGCAAATTCATGATTTCCCTTATTTTGCCTGATGGTAGGGCTATGAATCAAGTTCAGTGCTGATTATGAACAACATCTGTAGTATGAACAACTAATCTGCCTTTAAGTAACCCAATACACACCAAAATTCCCTGACAAACATATCTAAGATTAAAAGGTGATGAACAAATAAGCTGATTTTGGAAAGATAAAGCATAAAAATCTCCTGAAAATCAAATAGGCCTACTCTATGGAATGGGACATCTTCTACATTACAATAAGATT
Organism: Goniobranchus kuniei; assembly: GCA_025770095.1. NCBI lineage: Eukaryota > Metazoa > Mollusca > Gastropoda > Nudibranchia > Chromodorididae > Goniobranchus > Goniobranchus kuniei. The sequence continues at coordinate 1,730 of JAOYNN010532349.1, forward strand.
TCCTTAGTTATTTTCAATAATTTTCTATGAGACTGGAAAAAAATTATACAAAATAATGTGACTGAAATTTGGATTTTGAAATAAGAGATAAGAATAAGATATTGATTTTGGAAATTACTTTAAATTTAAAAAAATATTCAACACATAAAGCTGAACTTACAATGGTGTGTTATTGCCAGTGTGAATTCAATGTCCTTAAAAGCGCATTAGTTTCTGTGAAGTTACATGTAATAGAGGTGTTTTTAAACTTATGATATGGAAGGCGATTATATAACACATTGTGTTTCTATACAATTCTACTACTTAACTTAAAAAGGGTATCTAAATGGCCACTGTGTTGTTTCAATCAATCTCCTTAGATCTCAAAAGTTCTCAACACTGCATTAATAGGAGTATACTGAACAAAAATCATCTCAAGGCATGAATGGTAGTGTACAACATATTTCATTTCTGAACATCCGACTGAACATTTTGTCAAGTTAAAAAAAACAACAACAAAAAAAAGCCAATTGGACCATGACTTATTCATCCAACCCAAGTTAATACTAAAGGGGAAGTACAAATCCTTAACACAGTGGAACAAGATGCATTTTAAATCTACTTTTTGAAACAATGAAATACATGGAGTACTGATAATTTCTACACTATGGCAACATGGAAATCTATTGAAATTAACCATTTCCAAGGTGTATGTGTGTGTGTGTGTATTCGTGAGAAGAGAGTGGCTGATTTTAGCAGGGAACATACCGATGGTGTCCTGCTCTAACCGTGCAACTGGTTTTTGAAATATTTTTCAGGAGACAAAGGAAACAATTTTCTCTTGAGCTGTAAGCGAGTTATCAAAAACTTTCAAATACACAAGCTTACCAACGTGAATTGTGTGATGTCCTGATGATTAATTTAATTTAAACCAAAATTACTGTTCAATTACGTCATTATGCTCATGAAGGTAGGTGTCTGTCTCGCAATCTGTTTGTCTGTCTGACTCTGAATCCCTCTCTCTCTCTATCATATTATGACATCTACTCTTTGATTTTGTAATTTTATATGGAAAAGATTCAGCCAGGATTTGTCTATCAATTAAATCAAGTCAAGGACAAGCTGTTGTCTGTTAAATCTATACCTAAATCAAGATCTTAAAATTTTTAAGTCTAAATTTACAACCTAGATCTGCGTAGATCTAGATCTAAATTGACAACTTGGATCTGCTGAGATCTAAATTGACAACCTGGATCTGCTTGGATCTAAACTGACAAGCTGGATCTGCTTAGATCTAGCTTTGCGCCTTTTAGTGCCGTTATCAAGCATGATGGATAACCACTCCAAAAGTAGAAAAAATGCGCAATCGGCTTGTCATCGTCTTTGGTGGGAAATCAGAGCAGACGAACATTTTGCACTTACAGGGTTGGAGCACAACACCATCCATATAGATGTGCACCTAGAGAACGGCAGAGACTGCTGAGTGGAGTTTCCCAGGTTGGTGTGACTGTGTGTGTATGCGAGGCTGGCATTATCTACCAAAGAGAAGAAATGGGTAAAGGGCGTCCCTAAGTGGCTAAAGTAGTTTTCCAGTGAAATTGTGAAAGAGTTGAAATTCAATACTGTTGAAATTGATTGTGCAGCATCACATTGGATTAGAGTCTATATAGGTGGAAAAAAAGGGCCATTCTATGCTGTTGAAATTAACCATGAACTGAAAATTAAACGAGTTGAAATTAAATGTACCCCACAGTATGCAACTACAAAAAATGTGGTAATTCAGTACTTGGAATCTGACTCATGATCGTTTAAATAGTTTATAAGTGATACGATTTTCGAGATTAAAAAACAAAAAACCCAAAGAAGAAGAAGAAGGAGAAGAAGAAGAAGAAGAAGAAGAAGAAGAAGAAGAAGAAGAAGAAGAAGAAGAAGAAGAAGAAGAAAAGGAACAAGAAAGAAAGAATACCATTATTCTATACAAATTCTCAAACACACACACACACCCACACACACACACATGCACAAACCCACACTCATGGAAAGGCAGCACAGTGACAAAATATTAAGGGTATAAAAACAAGGGTAGTGTCCATGGGACATATCAATCTCCTTTGAAAGAATGTTTTACACATATTAAAAAAACAATATACACAATAACAAAATAACAAATCTATTACATGACCTAGCAACATACGTAATGAGACATCCTACAAGACATAATAACAATATGAATATAAGATTAAAACTATGATGTCAAATCAATTACATGACCTAACAACATATGTAATTAGACATCCTATAGTACATGATAACAACATGAAAATAAATCAAAACTTACTTGACAAATCAGTTACATGACCTAGCAACATACGTAATGAGACATCATACAACACATAACAATAATATGAAATTAAGATAACAGATGATGTTCTTTTGACCTTACTTTACAAATATACAGACATATATATAAATATATGATATATTTATATAAATAAGACTATATCTAAATTATTTACCACGGCAGAACTTTAGTCATTATTGTCGGTCTACAATTGTTTTAACATGACCTAGCAACAAAGTACTGATGAGCAGGAAATGAGATACTGGGGTCAAGAATGACAGAACACCATTTAGAGGCATATTGTTCCCAACAAACAACATCCTAATAATTAAGTTAACCTACGACTCCTCATTTAATACATGTGTAAAATAAATAAATAAATAAATACATAAACACTGTCGCCTTTGACACCCCAACTTTTTTCAATGCATCAAATAAATAGAGAACACAGAAAACGAACCCACCCCCTATGACACCAAAGGACATGTTTAGCAAATGAGAAATATGATATCCTGTAGTCCGTTCCACATAGCGTGGAATCAATTTTTTTGGAATAACTTCTACAGAGCCCAGATTTTGACAAGATATGCTTCAGCCTGTGGTCTATTGTTCTAATCCCTTTTCGAAGGCTTATCAGGTCAGATAAAAAAGCTTTCTCCAAGCTACTTGTAAAATAATTTTAGCAAACTAATGACAGGTTTTTGGGTTTATATCTTAGATTTATACGTCGAGTTCCATTGAAACGAAATAATTTCTAAATTATATAGAAATAATTCCATTTCATTAAAATGAAATTTATGTTCTCATCAAAATAAGCACAACACAATGCATCAGGGCATAAAAGCTTTTAGCGAATGCTAGCTCCACCATGGTGGTTAAAAAATGAGCGTTTGTCCAAAATATATGGAAAAATTAGGACATGTGCTTGTACAAAGTCATGTGATTTCCCACACTCAAGTTATTCCTGAAAAATCGATTCCACCCTATATGGTACGGCCTATAGTTAATTTAATTGAAATACATGACCTATGACCTAACAACTTAAACTCTAAATGGCGAAGTTGTAAGGTGAAGAGATTTTATTTATTTAAAAGCGAAAAAGTATTTTAAAAAAGGAGAACATACATCATGAGAGTGGATAGGGTGAGAGAATCCTTTACACACCAAACAAGTCAACACACAAAATCCAAAGGAATAAGACGTATCAATGAACCTTAAAGATATCTTTTAAAAATTTCAATGCATAAAGAGCCACTTGTCTTCATTTTCTTTTAAGACCACAATCATTTAAAACCCAAAAGTGAATTTGTCATCCAAGATGTATAGAGTGAAAATCAATATCAATAGAAAAGAGCAACACACCTAAATACTAGCAAAAACAACAATCCAAACAAAATTACACAACTCTTAACAATATTCTCACACCAGCTTAAGGTTAATGCATTCATTCCTTCATTTTGTACTTAATGGCTGTTTTGCCACTCCTATCAGGCCATCTCAGCGGCCATGGAAAAAAATAAGCCAAAAGGCCAGGGTTTTTTTTTAAATTAACAGAAATAGGAGGTCTGGCGTTTCAGAAAAGGACAAGAATTTTGTTAGCGAGGTAAAGAAGCATTGAAAAATTTTGTTAGCGAGGTAAAGAAGCATTGAAAGAGGACAAAAAAAAGAGAAGTTATAGTGTATTTCAAAATTCAAAGTCACGTATCGAGCCCCACAACTTCAAGACGAAAACATGATATAACTGAGATTTTGTGCATGGTCCTGGAAAAACCATGGCCAAATAAAAATCCTATTTTCAAATTCTTATCAGGCATTATAAAACTTTTTTTTCTATTCAAGCCATATATAAAATACTGAAGATGGCTGAATCATGTACAATAGTGTCATGGTTCATGGTAAGACAATCCCATTTGTACCCAAATCCAAGCAAAGAAAAGGAAAAATGCTATTCAATAAGATTCTAGACCTACATGGGTTTTTTTCTTTTAGATCAAGAGTAGCATTTAGCTAAGACTTGTTCAACACTGCAATAGAACATGCCATAGATATATATTATAAGAGTGCCAAATTAGATTGAGATAAAAGTACATAAACCTAGAGATTTAGATCTAGTTTTCTTAACCTACTCTCAAACCCAAATGTGTCCTCTTGCTTAGCATTGTGTCACAGTTCTGTAATGTTTTCATTATGAAATGTTGGAATTTTGTCAGCTCGCCATTTTTAATATAGGACATATAAACAAATTTCTCAATTAAAGCCGATTCCAAACTGAAAAAAAGAAGATCATTTTCATTTTGTCATGGATACATCGAAACACCACACAAAGTCTGAGAAAGATTTAAAAGAAGGTTTAGGAGATATAAACGATTTTCTGTGGTTCTAAATTTTGAGATGGATTATAGAAGTTAACGCCCGATCCTTGTAAGGTATGCAGGGGGAAAATGGCATTATGCCTATTCTATATCCTCTCAGCTGAGGACCCCCAAAACTTCAATGAAGAAGCATTTTTTCATTCCTGACAACATCAAACCAACCAAAAAACCAAAGGTGAATATTTCATATGACTGAACACATTCATCAGCTTAGTTTGCAAAAGTTGTCTCCCCTCAGAGCACCTTAGTGAGAAAATCACAGTCATAAGCTTGAAAGATTAAAAAAAATAAAAAATGCTCAGACCTATTGGAATCACAAGGAAATCATTGGGTACTTGACCTTCTTTACACTGGTGTGTGTGTAAGTTCAGTCAATATCACCACATCACAATGATTGGAGAAGCAGACGACTTCGTCAGGATTCAATAGATTTACGTCAGACTCTTATATTGAGCAAAAGTGGGAAAAACAGCCGTTGTAAACCAAGCTGACAACCTAAAACTATCAGAAAATCATCAAATTAAACAAACAAATTGTAAAGAAGAGCCAATAACATCATGTCTATGTCTAACATGTTTTAAAAGATGTGTGATGGGAGAATCAAAATTTGTTAACACTTGCAACAACTGAGCAACTATTTTTGCATGGTGGATAATATTAATAAAAGCAATTCAATATAACACACAAAACCTGTGCAGAGATAAAAATCAGCAACTAAAAGACACAAACCTATATTTTAAGAGGGGGCATAAGATGACTGACAGTTTAAGGAAAAAAACTAATTCAAATGATAAAATATTTTTTAAAAAACAACAAAAAATTAAATGGTTGACGCCCCCTCCCCCTTTCTCCCACAAAGAAAAAATAATCAGGACAATCTAATATTATTTATGCAGTTATTCTGAGTACCCAACTGCCACTGTAATGCCGGCATCAAGCAAAAGCCTGCGGCTGGAAAATTAGGTCTACTACTACTAACTACACTGCTTAAGATATCACTCTTTATAATTCCAGGACTGCCTTTTCTATCAAAGTTTCTTGTAAATTCTGATATCTTTCCACACGCTGCTCATTGTGGTGGTTAGTAGAAATGAAAGAAACTGTGCCATCCTTTAAGTATCCGTCATTGTTGGTCTCTACTACATGTATTAGGTCTTTCAAGACAAGCAAGATTATCTCTATGCAACAGGAAAAGGATTTACTGCACGAGAAATAGCCATCAAATGAAGTGTACAAATAAATCGTCTTTAAGTAATAACATGACACGGACAGCTATAGCGCGTTTCAAAATTTAGAGCCACAGATAAATTTAGAGCCACAGATAAATTTAGAGCCACAGATAAATGTAGAGCCACAGATAAATGTAGAGCCACAGATAAATGTAGAGCCACAGATAAATTTAGAGCCACAGATAAATTTAGAGCCACAGAAAAACGTCTATATCTCCAAAATCCTCTTTTTAATCTTTCTGAAACTTTGTGAGGTGGTTCGTATATCCATGACCAAATGAAAATGATTTTTTCAGTTCAAAATTGGATTTTTTTTTAGGAATTTGTTTATTTGTCGTATATTAAAAATTTCAAGCTGACAAAATTTCAAAATTTCAGTGTTATACAGTAAAGGGTCTTGATGTAACTCAAAACGACAGCGTGTTTGGGTTTGAGAGCAGGTTTAGAAAATTATATGCACTTTTATCTCAAACTAATAGGGAGCTTTTATAATAGATCTAAATAATATGTCCTGTTCTTTTGCCTATTGAACAAGTGGTAGCGACATGCTACTCTAGATCCAAAAGAAATAAAAACAACTTCAGTTTTATCCTAGCATTTTTCTTTTGGGATTCATTGGATGTGCGACTGAATGCAGTTGTTTTAATGCAAATCATAAAAATATTGTACATTCAACCATCTTGAGTATTTTATATAGCTCTTATAGAAAAAATCTTTAATTTTAGTAGATACAAATTTGAAAATATGATTTTTGTTTGGTCATAATCATTCCAGACTCATACACAAAATTTCAGCTCCATCAGATTTTTACTTTTGAAGATATGGGCCTCAATACATGACTTTGAATTTTGAAACGGACTATAGAAAAACAAGGATGAGGAAATCAGAAACGCTACAAGAAAAGAATCCATTGACAATGACACACAGAAAAGTCCACTAATTCAGCAGCCCCAAGAAGACAAGAGGGAGAAGTTGATAATAAGCAAGAAGTAAAATTTGAAATGGAAAAATTATTGACACAGAAATATACCTTCTTACTCCATTTTCATAAATCTTTACAAAGTTAAGTGTGTAAGCCATTGCTGAAATTTCATCATCATCAATGCCCTTCTTACCCTGGTTCAAGGCACATGCCATTGACAATACACCTCCCATTTCTCTTTTTCCTAAGCCAGCTTCTTGTTCTCATTCCATGCCTTTCCACCTGCCTTCCTGACCCTTCTCTAAGTTACTCCTGGCCCCTCTCTTGATCTTCTACCCTTGAAATCTAGACTGAAACATTTTCTTATAAGCCCAATACGACGCTGTAGCCTCACTTATCCCCCCCCCCTCCCCATCCATGGGTGCTTCAAACTCAGTGCTCTTTTAACTAAAAAAAAATATCAGCGTTTAAAAATAATTCACACCATTTACCTGCCTCAAAAAGTCTGCCATATACACACACACACACACACACACAAAATGGAAAAGAAAAATAAAACAAACTAAATTTTCTTTAGTTTTTAAGATCTTGAGATGGATCTAATATCACATATATTTATTTTCAAAACAGTTGCTGTTTCCATGAGACCAATGTTTTTCCCATGCATTTTTATAATTTTCAGCCCATAAAATATTAAGTGTATTGTGGCCAAAAGATGTTCTTCTCAGTTAAAATATTATCTAATCTCTGATCCAGTCATCTCCTTCCATCCCTCCCCCTTCCAGCACCCCACACCCAGATCAAAACATTGACATAGAACACTTCTTGGATTTTGAGAAATAAATTCAAATATGTAATGTCAGGTGGATTTTCATCATTTCAATGCAAGTCCATTGCTCTACAAAATCTAAAAATCAACACTGGCTTAATTTAACTAAGCTTTAAAATTGAAAAAGCAAAATAAAGAATGGCAAAATGGCCACTGAACATTTTGTGGCAGCTAGCACTTGATATGAACATGTATGAGTTTAACGCAGTAGTTGAACCCCAAAGGATGTACGAGAAAGTTTTAGAAGCCATAATCATGTATACTATAAAATATTTATGAAAATGGAGTAAAGAAGATTGAGTTCTACAACAATGAAATGCATCTCTATACAGAGCATATAGATAAGAAGAGGGAGACTTCTGAGCTTTTTCACCTCAGGCAACTGCGAGCTAAAACTAAGTCTAGCAAGACCCAGCAGTGTGGACACAATATGAATCAGATCTCTGAAAACTGATATGCATGCTTATATATATTTGATTTATGTTGAAAGGCAGGGAATATGAAGGAGTATGCGGGAACAAATTTTAAAAAAACAAACAGGAAACACCTGGAGTTGAGACCGCTGGGGATCTCTTAAAAGTCTTATTATAAAGTAACAAAAAAAGGGAAACAAATAAGAACAACAACAGCAAAAGCGGACCATATGAGGAAAATAGAAAATATCAAGAAGCTCCGCAAAATTTGACACTGTAAAAATTTTTTAATCAAAGGAAAGGGGCAATCCGTTGGGGATGATACGATATCTTAAAGGAAAATGAATAAAACCAAACTTCAAGAATCAAGTAGTTAAAAACCTCCTTGGTATGTTACAGAGCAGGATTGCCAATTTTAAAGTTTGACATTCCTTAAAAATTTCCAATTTTATAATTCAGCAGCAAGGCAGCTTGCTTTATGAACAAGTCAATGTCCCTAGAGTAGGTGACATGTTTGTGATAAAGAAGTAAAGAAAGTACAGCTCTTCATTAGGCTTCAAGAACTTTCAAATAACCATTTCAAAATTGTTTACAAAATAAAATGTCAAGCTTAAAGTCCCACAAAACTTTCAGATTAATGAAATGATTGGAAAAAAAAAGAAAAGAAAAAACAAAACAATAAAAAAAAACCAAAAACATCTCATTTCAGTATTTAAGAAAGGCGGGTGATTATCTGTGTTTGAAAGGGGATCTGCATAAAAAAAAAAATTGTATATAAGTAAAATGACATAAAATAACCGATATAATAAAACTGACCCACATTTTCGTCGAAGCATAAAAGAACAGAAACACCATAACTTTGATTCATAATCATTTCTTACAATTTAGAGAAAAAAAAGAAAGAAAGATTTTTTAAAAACCAAGGACACAGTAAACAAAATTGTGGGGATGAACTAAAAAGAAACAAAAGAACACACGACAAAAGAGAAAAATAAAAAGCAGGGGAAAAAAGCACATCTTTGTTCTAAAATCCTCCGAAAGGAAGAAACATCATATACAAAAGAACACAAAAAACAACAACAAAAAAGACAACAACAAAACACCTATCAACAAATAGGAAAATGAGGAACAATCTCTAAACAAAGGAAACCAAAAATGAAAATAAATGAAATGCAATTCGACCAATGAGAAAACCAGTTTACATTGTTCCCAGTGATAGTCGTTGAAGACAATCATTGTATTCATTTTATCCACAACAGCCAGTTGTCATACATGCAACAATAGAATACATAATAGATATCATATAATGTCCATGGATGACAAGAAAGCTTTGAGATGACCAACACGGTGTGCCGTCCCTCATGCAGGAAAACTGTTGTATCCAACTGAACAAAGATGGGCAGGGTGAAGTATGAACGAACTCTGTGCTTTCTTAGCAGCAGACATGGCTAGGCAGTGTATGCAGTAGTCGGGCCCCATCAGACTAAAAAAAATGTGGTGAAAATTTCAACTTGTAATGGTGTGAAGTGCCAAGAAGAAAGCAAGTGATGCATATTAAGTAAAAACAACAACAAAAATTAAAAAGGTGATAGTTTGGGAAATGGGAAGTTAAAGAATGATATATAAGATAAAGGATCCAAAGTATGATAAAAGGGGAGATAATACGCTCAAAGATGTCAAAGGGGGAGAAGACAAAAATGAGATTTAAAAAAAATAATATTAAAAGTAAAGTGATGAGGGAAAAAAACGGAGTAAAAAATGAGTAGAAGATGAACCCTAAATAAAAAACAAAACAAAAATCCCACCAATCAAAACCTACTCCTAGAAAGAGTTCCAGGGCCCTATCAAGTCAATAGGACCTCACTTGACCTCTTTCACTGGACTGGACTGCCGGCCGTTGCTGCCACGACCACCTCCCATGCGTGCGTTCTGGAACTTGCTGCCACTGGGTTGATTGGGGTTGCTTAACTTGCCAGTAGAGTTGTTGCTGTTGTTCATGCTGCTGCTGGTGGTGGTGCTGGAAATGGAGGATGAAGCGGTGGTGGAGGAGGCAATGACAGCCGAGGATGAGGGCAGTTGCTGCTGTGAGCCAGAGGGAGGAGGAAGGGGAGGGAGGGATGACGCATCATTAGGGGGATGAGTGAAGGGTTGGTGGAGATGAGGTGGCATGGGGGGAGGAATCGGTGGTGGATGCTGCATCTGCTGCTGTATCTGCTCAGGAGTTGGTGATCCCTGAGAGAGGGAGGTTAAGGGCGGTAGTCCGTTACCTCCCCCACCATTCATCTTGGACGGGGAGACAGATCGCTGGTCATAGTTGTTAAAACCGTTTTCTTCCTGATAACTGTTCAAGTAGCCATTCTGGTATGCAGAAATAGGTGGACCGTGGGGATGGTGGTGATGATGATGATGCTGCTGGTGATGGTTGCGATGAAAGCCACCACCATTACCGTTGCCATTGGTGTGATGAGTACCCGATGCCTGGCCATTTGCCACAAATCCCCCCTTGCCCCCCGTGGCTTTCCCGTAGTAGTGAAATCCGCCACGTTTGTGGTGAGAGGAATGTGCCAGCTTCCCTTTGCTGCGAGGAGACCCGTCATAAGACGAGGTTGGAGGAGAACAGGACAGGTTATTGCCATTGATGCGCACAGCCATGGTAAAACCATTAGGAGAGCCTTCGCCATATGGACTCTGAATATGCATCTCCGATGGGTTGATGGGGTGGATCACCACAGTTTGCTTCTTCTGGTACAAGTCCCGAGCATTTTCAACAAGGTCTTTGATGTCCAACTGCTCTGTTTGATTGTCCAACACTCCAGAAAGAATGTCTTTCTTGGCCACAGTGTGGTAGGAACACTTGAGATCCCCAAATCTGGAATCGGACAGAGGGAGAACATGAGTAAATTGCAAGGCACAATATTTCAGTGTAGCATATCGCCGCAGGGAAATAATAGAGCAGGGGTCATAGCACTCAAGACTTAAAATTTTCTGGGAGAATCTAGGTTTTCTAGAAGATTTCCTAAAGATTCTAGGTCTTCGCAGTGGTCCGCACAGAGTTTAGCATCAAGAAGCTAGGCTAAATTCTAACCATAAAAGCTAATGATAAATTATATGGATGACAATAAATTTTAAATCAAGAGACGATGCTTTTACAGCCCCATAATAATAATAATGATCTCCAATTACAATAACAATGACACAGAGTTCAAAGAAAGCTCAATTTTTACATAAAGTGTAGCGATTGTTGACTTTCACAGTTTATGTAATAATGGCCCATCTATAAGCATATAAGTACATACAAGTATACACTTGTTGTTTAAAATATTTCACAGATGTGAACACAAAAAACAAGGAAAATATCTTCACTCTACAGCCACAGGCTATACTTCAGGAACAAGCTTTTCTTGACACTGTTTCTCCAGACACTTATTGACTTGTCCTTTCCTCTTTTTTACCTTTGCCCTCTTTCTTCATGTGATCCTTTCCTGCTTTGTCTGCAAAGTCTTCTACTTATTCCAAAAGCCCATCAATGTCTCATTTAATGCATTACCAAGCTGTTTATTGCACACACACACACACAAACAAGCACACACAGAGACACAAAGAAGTTATCTCTTTCCTTTCATCCACTCATCCTCTCAAAGAATCATACAAACACACACACACAAACTCTCAAACTCATACACAGACACATTTACAAGCTCCTTCTCTTTCAAAGACACATTGACTCCTTCTCATAAACACACATATACAGATACAAATAAATTCTGTCCCTCCACTCACTCTCACTCTTCACCTCAACATATCACAAACACAAGCTCTCGAACTCATACACAGGCACACTTACAAACTCCTTCTATTTCAATGACACATTGACTCTTTCTCACAAACACACACAAACACATACATATACAAATTCTCTCCCTCCTCTCACTCATCCTCTCAAAGTGTCACACAAACAAGCTCTCGAACTCATACACAGGCACACTTACATACTCCTTCTCTCTCAATGACACATTGACTCCTCATAAACACACACATAAAAACACACACACATGCACATACAAATTCTCTCCCTCCTCTCACCCATCCTCTCAAACTATCACACACACAAACTCTCAAACTCATACACTGACACACTTACAAGCTTTTTCTCCTTCAATGACACATTGACTCTTTCTTCAAAACACACACATACATATATACAAACAAATTCCCTCCCAGGTCTCACTCACTCATCCTCTCAAACTTTCCCACAAACAAGCTCTCTAACTCATAAACAGGCACGATTAGTAGCTCCTTCTCTTTCAGTGACACATTGATTCTTTCTCATAACACACACACACACACACGCTGCTACAGACACATTCTATCCCTCCTCTCATACACTCAACCTCCAAAACTCTCATACACAAAAGCAATCTTAAACAAACATATTGGTAAAATTACAAGGGCTCTTCTCTTTCAAAGGCACAAACTCTCTCTCTCTCTCTCTTTGCTTTTGCCTCTGTCTATCTGTCTGTCTGTCTGCCTCTGTCTGTCTCAACTGTCTGTCTGTCTGTCTCTGTCTCTGTCTCTCTCTCTCTCTCTCTCTCTCTCTCTCTCTCTCTCTCTCTCTACGAGATCTAAAATTT
>JAOYNN010532460.1:0-21273 GCA_025770095.1 Goniobranchus kuniei
CCCCGCAATGTCTCGTGTTTCAGGGTAAAATTCTGATTACAATTTTCTTTGCAGGCTGCTATCGGTGAGAAAAATTTCTCCAGGCACAGCCATCTTAGTTTGGTGAGGTACAGAAACAGAAGCTTATTAGAGAAGTTGGACATCAATGTCAAGGTTAACATTTCCAAAGCTTTTATTACAATGCATGGTAAAGGCTACAGTTCTCGACAAAATTTTTTAATCTGCACTTTACTGGCAAACACATCATTAGATTAAAAAAATGAACATTCACAAACCAAGAATTAATTAAATGGAGTCTAAATATAACAAATGAAAAGCAAACTGATAGCTGTCTGGAGCAAGAAAAAGCTTTAAACCTCAAACTCTGACACAAAACAGAGAAGAATGCCCCCAGTTTCTTATGCGTTCTAGCAGATAAATGTGAAAGGCACTGTTGAAATCATTGTGCTATATGTATATATTCTCATAGTGAAAACCAGCCCAGGTTAAGAGTATTCCCCAAAAGTAGGAAATGATCTAACAACTAGATCTGGCCCCCCAGCTTTTTGCACAGCCTTCATTGCAGCCGCAAAAATCGGGAAAATGTTTTGACTTGCATTGCAACCGTAAAATCTGCAGGTTTTTGCAAATTTTTGTATGTTTGAGAAAGTTACCGACGTGACATAGATTATTGGAATAGCTCCCCTTCATCTAGGCAAACATAAAAGCTTCCGATTCTGCTAGAACGATCTTAAAGGTGGGTTTAGACTGTTTTGAAATCAGAACACATGGCGAGTAGAAATCAGAGAGTTGAGTGCTTTCTGATATCTGCTTCAATTTCTATTCTGATTTCCTCTCCAAAAAAGAAACGCAAACGTTAGCAAACAGCCTTAGAAGGTAATGCGCGACGAACTTAAAGATGGCGACTATCATACTAAGATTTGTGGGCTCTTTTTCAAACTGTTTTTCCATCCCCTGGTGGGAAGCTATTTTGCACGGTATGCAATATTGTGTTGGCCACACCAGGAAATCTTGTTTGCAATCACATCTCGAAACGAAAATTGGCAGACAGTTTCAACTCATCCTTCGAAGAAAAACAACAAATCATAGCCTACGTCTAGCTCAAGCGAGTTCTTAAGAGTGTGGATAGACTTCAATAATTATTCTACCCAGGGTATTCTCTCTTGAATTAACTGATCCATGTATCTGGCATTTAGGCTTTATGTAAATTTTAGACCCATAGATTAGGAGGCCCTTTAAAGATTAGAAGTACTTTCACCTACGCTCATGCGACAAGACAACTAAGCCTAAATGGAATAATCCAACCATTTCATCTATATCACATTGAATATACATGTAGTTGGGTTTTTTCTTTTTAAAAAAATTTTAATGTGCTTGGAAACGAAATTAAGGCAATTACCGAATTTTGTATCAAAAGTCACTTCACAGTTTATTTCTATATGACCAAATAAGTGTAAAAGGTTAAAAGTTGCTAAAGTTACCTTTTTAAATCTCAATTTGAACACATTTTAATGTCATGTAGTGACGGTGTTGTCTAAACAATTTTTGAGCTGCCACACATTTTTCATCATAAGAAAACATAAACTCCTGATAAACACCAATCAGAAAAATTGCAAAAATTTTTGCAAAATTATTTTATTGTGCAAAATTCATCATTTTCTTTGCAAAATTTAGTTTTTGCAACAAAAAAAAGCAGGGTCACCTATATGTGTCACTGCTGAATCTTTTTTCTTTTTTAACATTAAAAAACAAAACACAAACATGGTGTTTTTTTTGCATAGCTGTGGATGAAATTTAACTTAATTTTTCCTTGTACAATGACATTTAGTGCAGTTTTGGAGGTAATAAGGAGAACATCATGTTGCATCAGTGATGGCCCTTAGATTTGCACTCTGTTTACTGGGATGGCAATGATATAATTACTATACTGAATATATATGTGTACAATGATTATAAAGAGAAAGAGTGCTACAATAGTAAAGACCTTCAATGTTTACACCACCTTTCTGAAAACAATATGTAATGGCTGCTTTTGACCCTCAATGCCAAAATATTCCCCAAAAGTGTAAGGTTCTATTTTCAAATTCAAATTAAGATGACTGAAACTTCTATCTAGAGGTGCAACAGTTTTCATAGCAGTGTCTCTTCATTTATGTTAATCCATCTAATCACAAGTAAAACATTACACTCAATACAATTCAGCTTTAGGAAGATGTGTATGTGTGTTGGAAGTGACTTTGTTTTAACTTTTCATTCCTTTTCAGGACATACAAAACATTGAAACTTGTTGGACAGAGGTTACAACAACTTTCATCTAAAGTAACAGCGATCCCTTTGGGCTTTATCAAAATTCACAAAATTCAGCTGCCAGTTGCAAATCAAAGAACCTACACATTACTTGGACATTTTTGGATTTACTAAAGTAAAATGTGCACAGAATTATGCAGGACCTGGAATGCAAAGGGCCTGAGAGCATAAAGAGCCTGACCAAGAGAGGGAAAGGTTGATATGACATTGGTATAGGTTGTGGGGAAACACGATGCAATTTGATGACTGACATAGTTGATAGCAACCCCATGTCTTACTTGTCTTAAATCTAACATTTGATCCAACTAATAAAGACAACAACAAAAAAAAGCCACAGTTTTGTACAACAGACATTCTTATGGAAGATAATGAAAAGGGTTGAGAAAGGTCTGATGGGAAAAATTTGTTTGTCTTTACAACATCTTGATTAACTTTCAAATTTAAAGAAATTCTTAAAATTCAATTAGAAAGTTAAAGGGGAATTTATCTTTATCTTATAGTTAAAGCCTCATGTTCAACTGAACAGATAAGAATTGTGTAAAATGCAAGCAGATGTTGAATTACATGTATTTCATTAATCCTGAAGAAAGCAGTGTATAATGTTGTATTTAAGCATTACAATATATTGCTCCCTTTAGCTAACAAGGTTCTATTTCCACATTAATCTTGCTAGAAGCAAATTATTTTTGCATAGCCTTCCAAAGGCGGACTTTTTTTTTAAGTCATGAAATTAAAAATTGAAAAGTAATTAACTAATAACGGTCATAACTTTCCTCCTTATCAACATGAAAGTATAAATCTTACATCACTAAACAAGAAATAGAAAAGATATAAAAATGTTCAGCATAAGGCATGAGACTAACATTATGCGCATATCCTTATGTTCTGCATGTTTGTTGAAGAAAGAATGATTGAGCTGAAACCAACATATTCTCAATATCCAGATCATTCTGTTTGTACCAGGAATTTGTCTCAATGGTTGACTGTCATGTTGACATTTGCAGCCACTTTGGCCAGTTGTTGGCCCTTCAACAGCCAGGAGTATATCATTATGGTAACATCCCTGTGCCAGGAATTTCATTGGGCCTAGCATCTCTTTCACTACATATAGATTTAAATCTTATTGTTGAAGCTGTTGAATCTAAGCTATGACTTTGAGACCTATTTTTTTTCATATTTGCCTCCCGCCATCACAACTTTGTCGAGATCTAGATCTACATGCCCAGCCGAGATGTTTTCATTAGGGCTAGATCTGGAAGTGTTGCCACTGATATCTTGATCTCGAGCTTCAACCATGCATCTAGTCTAGGAAAGAAATTGTCCTCTCCGTCATTATCCTCACTACTATCATAATCATACAAATCAACATTTTCACTGTCATGAGTCCTTTAACATCTTTCTAAAGCTTTGACGGCTGTAAGCAATGGGCAATAGCTTCTTTGTCTCTCCGCCCTTCTTAGGAAAGACCAAGATAAACCGCGTTGGTACATCGATCAAGAAAGGCACCTCTATAATATTTGGGTGACACAGTGAAATAATAATTGTGAATTGAATTAATGTTATTAATGCTTTACCAGTGAAATGAAAGTTAAATAATGCCCTAACTCCATTCATAAAATTGAAGAATAAGCAGTACATCCCCGCCTGTTGATTCCACAGGCCTATGGCACACAGGGCAAAAATATAGGCCCATGTATTCAATGGGCCGATGGCAAGTAAAGGGTTAATTGTAGTCAGCTGATGTCCGATAACCAATACTGACACATTCGTTGGGATGTGTCAGAGTGGTCGTTCTTGCCTTGTGCCCTGTTACTAATGTTGTTAAAACATGAGCATTAATATTTCTTAATGTGATCTAGTTCCATTGTTATTCCTGTTCTCCACCTGCCTGCATAGCACTTAGCTGAATAGGCATTATTTTATTCTTTATTAATTTGTTCAATAAAGTTTGTGAAAGGACATCAGCATGACTTAGATTTGCTTGTAAAGCAATTGTTTGAGCTATTTTAGTTTTTTAAAAAGTTTTCTTCAGTCTCACATTAAATGTCAAATCTCATTCTTAAAAGAATGTATCTTACTCGGTGTTGGTTCCATACCTAACACCAACATTCAGCTGTTCTGTCCCCGAAATCAACAATACGATGGACAGCTAGGCCATCACTATAACCTTAACAAGATTTAAAAAGAGGAAAGAACCTTGTTACCATGGGTATATCTTTCTGGTATCTTTCATCACAATTATCTAAAGTGACTCAGACTTGAGTGCAGAAAAGAATATTCTTCATATGTCCACATTATGAGGTACATTTTAAATGTTTATATATTTCTTTTCAACAATCTTATTCATAGAATATTAAAGGTAAAATGATAAAGCCATCCCCAATAAAACAAGGTTTGAGACATGTACAATCTTTGGTGTCATTGTAAGGATTGCCATTGAAAAGAATGTTTTAAGTTCAATTTTCATGAATGCAATATGGCAATTATTTATTGTGCCAGAATTGAATTGCATTGTGAAGGAATGCACAGCAACTTTGTACAGATGACATGCTTAGAGGCTCAGCTTATTGTATATTTTATATGAATAACTATTGTGAACTATGAAAATAAAGCAAATACATTAACAAGAACAAACTTCAAATCCAGATAAGAACATGAGACAGATTTGGGAGTGGGGGGTGGATATGACAAACACAGAAAGAGATCAAAGAGAAGACAGAAATGAAGAAGAAAACAGGAGGAAATGGAAATTTGACACTGCTTATCAGCTAGGATATAAGATGTGTCCATGGCAATCTGACAGACAAATCAGTAATCACAACACACAGCTAAAACAAATAGAACTGATGCGTCAAACCAACAGGAAATAAAAAGATTCTTTTTTTAAAAAAAGAGAAAAAAAAAGAAAAAACAATTCACACACAAACTTGAAAACAAAACATACAAGTGTCTAATCTCACCTTGTTTCATTCAGACTGGTTCAAAAACAAAGAAGCCAAAGAAATGTTTAAAGTATATTGTAAAGGAGACGTGAAAACCACAATGTTGAATTGTTTGGTTTTCTTTGTGATTAAACCAGATTTATAGAGGGATTCAAGTTAAGAACTGAATATTACAGAGAGTCAATTGTAGGGTAAATGCAAATATACAAATGCTACATGTTATAAAGAAGGAATGGTGAAAGAAAGTCAAAAGGAAGGTAAAGCATGTCAAACAAGAAAATCGAAAGACTGCAAAGAGAGTGAGAGAGAGAGAGAGAGAGAAAATGAGGCAGACAGCATACACTGCATATCAATATGATCACATATAAATAAATTACATATCACACATATTCTTAAATTATGTGCTGTTTCTTGGCTGTCAGTGGCTAAGTGGTGATCACATCTTGGCACAAATTGAGTCAATAGGTATTCACCATGGTCAGTACCAGTATGTGTGTGACTGCATGGGTTTGAGCCTCGCTAGTGTGCAAGCAGGCTCATAACCGCAGGTCATGGGCATTGTGTCGTTTCCTTTTAAATCACAATGCCCACACTGGGAATCGATCCTGTGACCTTTCGGTTGCAAGATCAACGCACTACCACTGTAATTACCGTCGGGCAGATTGTCGATCATCCAATTTGGCACACTAAGTGTTAGGCACTGTGTCAGTCTTATCATCATTCTCAATACTACTATCATTAGTATTGACTATTGTTCTGTAATTATGTATACCATTACCTGAAGTGCCAGAGAAAAAAAAACCAGGATATAGATTGCTTCTCTTAAGATATCATCTCATCTTCATCATCATCATCATCATCATCATCAACATTCTCATCACCATGGCTACCATCATCATAATCAATCATCTTCCTATCAAAATATCATCATCATCATTACAATCATTTCCATCTTCATCCATATAAGCATCATACTACCAGTGTTATTGTTACTATTGATGTTAGAGTTTATTGGAGATATTATTATTCTTGTTATTATCTCTGACAGTGTTATCATTATTCTTAATACTATTATTACTATTGCTGGCGATGGTTTTGTAATTATATATATTTAATCTGAAATTCCGGAGAGAGAAAAAAAAGGTTATTGGTTGCTTATTTCAAGGTATTGTACATAATTTGAATTCTTATCAGGTCGTTGAGAAGAAATGATGCTGATTAAAATATGTTTTGCTACTTTTTCACTACTGCACCTGTGCAGGGTTTTTTTTTGTTTTTTTGTTTTTTATTTTTTTC
Source organism: Goniobranchus kuniei (assembly GCA_025770095.1). NCBI lineage: Eukaryota > Metazoa > Mollusca > Gastropoda > Nudibranchia > Chromodorididae > Goniobranchus > Goniobranchus kuniei. The sequence goes on from JAOYNN010532460.1 coordinate 6,546, forward strand.
TATTTTTTGTTTTTTTATCACTTGTTTTGTTTTGATCTTTTTAAAGATTTAATCTTTGTTCTTGTTTGTTTTGGGGTTTTTTTTGCATTATGCACAAAAGGTAAATTAAAAATTTATTTTTTTAAAAGTATTTTTAAAAGCTCACTTTTCTTTTCACATTACACTGACTGATTCAGTCAGATAAAGTATTACTGTCCATGCACCTGTTTGGTTGCAACTACTTAGGGCTGAATTCTCTACCAAGGAATGTACAATTTCCACAAATACATGCACATACTGTCCCTCCCTAGCAATGAAAGGTCTTAGTTTTGGTATATAAAATGATCACAAATGTCTTGTAAAATGTGTGATTTCAAAGGTATAGACAATATGACTATGTGTGAATGAAAACAGTAGGCCTATCACAACCAGTCACCAGTGACGGAAAGAAAGGCCTAAAGACACCTCCACACGAGATGACATGTCAATGAAACCACCAACACAAAGCATATGAAGGTCTTATACATCATCATCTTACGTTGCCTTGAAAGACCCTGGCATCGTATCAGAGTAGATTCAACATTTAGTTGTCAATACTTTCCCTACTATTGCTTGTGTAGTCAAATTATTGGCTAAGGTGGTAGAAACATTGTAGGTCTATATTGTGATGCAAGCTTGCTAATTGCTTCAAATGGACAAAATAAATGAAAACCAAGTGTTTGTGGGGGCGGGGGGGGGGTGCAGATTGGGTTCTTGTGCGATATAAAACAACCAAGAGGACTTCCCCCCAAAAAATCAAATTTAATGCTGGGGGAAAAAATAGCAAACAAAAAAAAAGACAACACAAAAATCCCAACAACAACACAAATTAAACAAGAAAAGAACCCTAAAAGAACGACACAATCAAAAGAACCCTCTCTAGAAATGAAAGTGTGAAGTGACGAGCATGTGCCGCATTGATACAGGCCATTGATTACAAATTATACTGGCCAAGAGACATCTCTCATCAAATTACCCTTTCATGCCAAAGATTCCTACTGTGTGCAATTGCATGGCATGGACTGAATTCAAATGTAACACCCACTTGCTATTGGACAGGACAAAACAAAACACAAATTTTCAGCCTAGATGAGAGAGAAAAATTAGATGGCAGGCAGAGATTCAAACAGCGGGGAAGGTAGCTAGCAAATCTAATGAATGACAAAGTACAGTGAGCAGGTGAGGTTTTCAAAATCACATTCAGAAACCTCTACTGCCCACCATCCACATCTTACTTTAGAGTTGTCAGTTCCATTGATGAAAAATTGTTTTTGAAACTTTAAGAGAGAGAGAGAAAAAATGGTGACAGTTACTCTGCAAGTGACAGGCAATGAAGCTGGCTACTACAGAAGTCACCGTCTAATAACCCACCTCCTTATAACCCGCTTCGCCTAATAACCCACTGTTTTCACGAGACGGAATTTTTCCTATATAAAACACCCCTTTAATAACCCGCATCCCATGCCACAGCTTCGTCCAATAACCCAATATTTTTCAATGAGCAGGTAAAAGGCAAAAAATTAAGATTTCACAAGCAATAGAGTGCATCTACATAAGCCATTGACGTCTCAATATTCCCAGAAACACAGGCAGTTCACAAATGCAAAGTAATTGCTCTACCCTTATCCTATCACACCTTAGCCATCTGGTCTACCACATCAAAGCACAAGCGCCAGCATACAAGGTAAAGGACAAAAGCTGACCTTGCTCGGGCAAGGTGGTCATTAAGCAATGTGGCACGGACACTCAGCTGGCTGTCAACAAGTGTGGGAGGGACAAAGAGAGACACTTGTCATTGTGCTTTGTGTTAAATGATTTGATAAGGCCTGTCATAGAATGAAGGCCTACATGATTGGTGGAATTGGTGTGTTAGCAGTGCAGCCACAGACTAGAAATGGGGCAGCCAATCATCATTTAATTTGACACCAGCCAATCAACACAACAGGTGGGTGGTCAGGACTAAACCAATGCTTTACCTACAGCTTATTGTGCTGGCAAGCAACAATCTATCACCACCCCTTCCATAAAAAGATACAAAGAAATTCTTTTTGAGCCTGCAAATAAAAAATCCAGTAAAAATTCCCCGACAAAGAAAAGACTTTGACAAGAGATAGAAATTAGAAATTCTTGACAAGATTCAGTCTTAACAAACTAAAACCATAACAAGAACAATCTATTCTTAAAATGAGCCATGTCAGTTTCACCTGCAAAACTGACATCTCCGTTTAAGTGTATGTTCTTATTACCTCCTTTACATGTACTCATGCACGTCTAATGACCCGATCCGGCTAATAACCTGCTCACTTTGTCACCCGAGGACGGGTTATAAGGCGGAGACTACTGTATTACATTTGTTGGAAAATTCTTTTTTGGCATTTACATCAAACTTGGCATCTATTGGAAATGAAGTTTAAAAAGAGAAAATGAAAATGAATAGGAACTTAGAACAAAATTGTACCCTAGCAGTATCAGCTTGTCATCCATCCCAATACTATACAAGTCATCCATAGAGATACAGAAAAAAAGAAATGGTAAAGTTAAAAAAACAAAACAAAATTAACAAAACAACTGACAAAATCTATGTGAACAGCCTGTAAGAAATGATGACAAAAACTGCACTCAAAAAAGCAAAGACAGATAAGAAAACAAAATGTGAATGTATTATCAAAAAGGCCACCCTATTTGTTGTAAGCAAATAAAACAATTGCGAAATGGACAATCGATTCATGGATGATTTCAATCCATAATATTATAAATATTCCTGCTTGACTCACACGAAACTACAATCCTAATTGTACACATTTTCGCATCGTTGACTCAAATTCCCATTTCAAAACATTGAAAGTCTAGGTTCACGCTTCCTCTCAGTCAAAAGGCCTACGCTCTATCACTGAGTTACAGCCCTCATTTACATTTGTAAGCTGAGCTGAAGTTTGTACTTTCCCTCTGGAAAATCCTTGTTTAATTTGATGTCAATTCAAACAGTCTTTTATGAATAAAGTGCAACTGTGGAATCTCATACAAACAAGTCAATCATCTGAGAGCCTCACACGAAGACACAGAATTGCAGGGTCACTTACAAAGGATAATTATTCAGCAAAGGTTTTTCGATTCCAACTAGTGCAAAGGCCTATGATTGGGCCCAGAGAGAGAATCTGCGAGAGGTAAAAGAATTAGTTTGCAATGGATCCCATGGCTTAACTCAGATAATTTGTTTCAAGGGCGGTGGGTTTTTTTTTTTGTTTGCTTTTTTTTAAAAGTGATTTACATAAAAATAAAACAATTTCAAAAGAGAAAATGATGCTATTTGTTTCCAAACCATGGCAATTCTATCACTGCAACACTTCCTGAGACCTTGAGGGAGTAATCATGTTTGTTCTCTTTCATCCACAAGAAGATTCATGAACAGGCACTGAAATGTTTTCTCTCCAACTCATAATACCCGACTACATTTTAATCATACACTTACTCTCAAACATGTATTTAAAGGAAGATCACTCATACATACCATATGTTACAATAGATACATGCACTCATTGGATACAATCCTAATTGAACAGCAAGGATGATGAAAGTTAATGCAACTTTACAAACAGATGATTACGGAGCTATACAATTTACTGATTATGTTAAGGAAACAAACACATGTACAGTAGGCTAAATTCTTTACAAAAAATGTCTAATATGATTGCATGATAAGATGAAGCCAGGAATGGACTGAAACAAGATGTGATGTGCAACAAGAGGTCAAGAAAGAGGGATGTCCACAAGACAGGAGATAGAGACAGATTAAGGGATAGAACTAGAACCAGCAAAATCCTATCCATCAATAACAGAGGAAGAAATAAAGCATGCCTTCATGTAAAGAAAAGAGTAATGGACTTTTTTCAGAGGAAAGGTCTGAAGAAGAGAGATCACATAAGCAGCGTTTCATTTTCATTCATGGAAAAAAAAATTGTGTCAAAGAATTTTAAACCACACATTAGCATCAATCCAATTTAATACAAAAACTATTTACAAATATCCCATCCCCCGGAAACAAGTTAGAAAACATCTCCAACAGTAGACTGAGCCTGGATCAGGTTCTCTGCACGTCTGCGTTGACTTCGTCTCAAAGCATCTGCACGGCGATAAGGCTCATTTTTCAAATCTGTTGAAAATGAAAACAATTTTGCTCATGAGAAAAGAAATTTCTCAAATGGTTGCTCTTAGATTAATAAAGAAAACTATCAGACAGTTGTAAGATGCCTTGATGGTTCGAATGACACACAGACAGACAGATAATCATCATAAGCCATTCTGTGGTGTACAAAGATGAAAGAAAAGGCATATGACGACTGCCTGAACTTAAGTCGGGGGGCAACATTTTTATCTCAATTCCTAAGTGTCTAGATTTTATTCAAATGATTCAAGTGCCATCCTTGGCAGTGCGCTTGAGTACTTCCAAGAACTGAAAGTGTTTATAACATTTTTTCCAAATGAAAATGGGGTCACTCAGCATTTGCATTTGTACAATACAAACATAGCACTGAAAATACCAAAATTTGCATGCAAAAATAGTTTTAAAATTTCTTATAGGCTGGCAAACACTGAGCTCTTTATTACTTCAGTATGGTTCATAAATCAGTGTTTAACAGCGCCCTCTTGTCTGTGAGAAAAGAAACTTCCACATACTGCATACAATAATGAGACCCATTACTACTATATATTAATTCTTCCAAGTCAAAAATATATGAGAACATAAGAAAGACAAAGGTATTTCCTGATAAATTTGTCAAAAAGGAGGAGCTTCTTTTTGGTGGGTCCAAATCAAACCCTAGAGCACTAACACTGGAAATGGCTGATTCATTTACAGGATTTGAAAATCCATTGTTCCTTCATTGGCATGGTTGCTAAGGTTTAATAAAACATTGGGGGGAGAGATAGCACTACTTTGATGCTCAATTATTAAGCCATATCTAAAGCAAATGGTAAGATAACTTTCAATGTCATTGGTCATTTCTTTACAGTACCATGGAGAACAAATTTCCAATTTAAAAAAGCAGTCCTGGAATTAAACAAAATATCACTTTGCAGGCCTTCCTGTCTTATGAGCTGTTGCAGGTTTTATATAACACCATCTGCCTTCTCGGGTTGCCAAATTGACATGTTAGATTTAAAACTGGTGATTCCCTTTGCCTAAAATGAAAAGACTTTTGAAAGCTTGATTACCTTCACAGTTAGCTTAATTTCTCTATAGGGTAAATCATACAAACAATGGTTTGAAATTAATGAAATGGATTGATAAATCCATGGATTGGGCCTTTATAAAGAGAAAAAAAAATAGTTGTAACATACCAAGGAGAATATCTTCCAGAGCCCCATGATACATGTCGTCTTGCTTCAATAACCGTCTCTTTTCCTTGATTTCTCTGTTACGATTTTTCAGCTCTGACACCATGGCCTCCTATAGAGAAACAAACATAAAATATTAATAAGGAATCAAATTTTCAAAATTTTATATGGACCATTGCATTGTGGTTACTTGTCATGAAAAGAATGGACTACCCTGATTCTTTACTCAAATGCAGTTTCGGTCACTACTTCTACTAGTAAGAGAAAGGAAATTTCTTCAAGTACTTTCTGCTGATATGTCTGTCTTTCCTTTTAATGTCTACTGTAAGAGTTATGAAATGATTCTCAAAGAGAAGATACAATGAAAACAGTGTCATTTTTCAAATTTGTGATCACTATAAATGCCATTTCCTCCGAAGTAGGGTACACTGGCATGAGAAAAAATTCTATGATTCAAGAAAAGTAGAGAATTACAGTTCCTAAGAGACTATGATGGCCCATAGACCTGGTGCCAGTCTCTCTGGTTATTCTCCAGCAAGGCTTGGTACGCTTTTTGTGTGTGTGCGTGAGCTCAGATTAGGTTAGTACCCTTTTAACACCGGAGCGGTGTAAGGAAATTTGACTAAAAAGTTTTTCTCAAGGACCTAATGCTGGTTTTGATCTAATGACCCCTATGTCATATCCCATAAACCATACAACCACAAATACCATTTCTTTTCAGGACAAGTAAAGAAAAAATGAATTGGCTTTGAGCCTTTTACATACATATATCCTGTGTCATTCGCTAAATGTGCAAGTCCATTCCTGGAGATGTACATTTACAAAATTGTTGTTTTTAAAAAATCTGTACTTGTACATTTAAAAAGTTTGTTTTTTTAATCTGTATTTATCATCATGTTAAATCAAGCCACAAAATGACACAGTTTCACACATCCAAAGTTATCCTGAATATGGGATGATGAACTTTAGATAACTTTGGTGACAAAGATAAAACTTTGAAAGATCTGGAATTATACATTTACAGAATAATCTGTTTTACTGTACAAATCTGATTTATGTGTAATTCAGTATTTTCACAGGAAAGGTATCATATTGATTCTTTCCAAATCCTGATCAGATGAGAAGTGTAATTTGAAGCCATAAAATATGAGGCTTTGCCAGAACATTGGCCATCATCCTCCTTATGAACAAAATATCTGAAAGACTGATCTTCAAAAGTTTATAAACATTCCCTAAAAATGCAGACACTTATTTCATCAAAGTTGATTCATACAACAAGACTATGTTGTTCATAGTTATGATGATACATTTACTCTAAATTGGTCTAGTCCTTTGTTAAACCTTTTAGTATATTTTAACTCAGTCTTTTGTTGCCATATGTCCAATCAAATCCATCATTTCTCTTCAATTTATTCCTTTTAGCTTAGATTATGCATTTCAAAGTTATGCCTCCCATTTCATTTCATTCAATGAGTTTTGTTCATAAAAAAAAAAAAAGAATGACTAGAATGATAAATTTTGAAAGACACGATTTTAGCAAAGCCTCATATAGAAAATTTCAAAATTTTGAATTCTGAGTCAGAATAGTGATTCTGGATAGCAATGCATGCTTTATCACCCCAGCTTAAAGTTCACAATACCAAATTTTAGGCCCATTTTCACAATAAAAACATATAATTTTTTTAAAAATATAGACACCGCATTCATTTATGACGTTCAAATTAAAAAAAAATAGTAAAGGATGAAAAAGAAAAACCAAATCGCAAAATCAAACCCCAAAATGAGACGGGAATAACAAAAATGGAACTGGTTAGTTTCAAGAGGGAATAATAAAACAATAGCTAAATCAAATTCCCAAAAAGTAACACAAACAAAGATATCATACGCCAGTCCATAGATTAACAATCAAATAGACAGGGAGCCATAGTGAATGCAGCTCTTCACTCTGACAGGACAGCAGGGAGCGTAAGGCCAATCACAAAGCTTTGGAAGGTCAAGGACCATACAACAGAAAAGCAGAGGGGGAAAAACGTCACGCTAAGAGGGCATTCACATTTACAATCTAATCAAGTGTTTGTTATTTTTCTTCTTATGAGCTTTTAATTTGGATCACCTACAGTAGAAGACCTAAGCAATAAAAATTGATATGAACCTTTGTGATAGACCATATGAACCTTAGTGATAGACCAAGCAAACAAGGCACCAGGCACCTAGGTTTACAATTTTTTATTTCCATTAAGTTGCTAATAACTGAAGTTAGTATCAGGTTAGCATCAAACATACAATCTCTATCCATATCTTTCCAAAAAACATTTTTTTAACAGTTGAAAAATAATTATGGTAGGAGGAATAAACAAATACAATAACATGCAAACATCTCACTTCCTTTTCCATCTCATTCTACAAGAATTCCATGCAGAGAAGAATGGGAATATAGTTTGGGGGGAAACATAGTTTTCCCAACTCTCAGTTATGACAAGACAAAAGAAGAGGGGAAAGACTTTTAAAAAAGAAATCCAAAACATCTTAATGATCAAAAACCAAAAGACAAAATGAAACAAATATCATGACTGAAGAATTATATTTGCCTCATGTGATTTCCATGAATACTTACACAAAAAACTTATAAATATGTCCTTTATGCAAGGCTCTGGTTCATAAAATATACACAAATCTTCTTCTAATTCTCCTTCTTCTGTCCTTCTTCTTCTCGCCCTGAGATCCTCCTTATGGGATGTAGAAGTAGTCCTTTTTGAGCTGAATTGGCTCATTGGGCCAGAGCCTATCCTGGTTTCTATAGCATGAAGTGGACAGTGACAGATTTATCTATCACTCTCTGAATAGGATGCTTGTCTATTGCAGAGTTCTTTTCCAGCCAAAGTTGTACCCATTTTCAACTGGGTCGAGTGAAGCAACCGTGGTAAATAGTCTATAGCGAGAATCAATACAGCTGCCTCTCAGTCAACAGGCCAACACTCTACCACCCAGCTACAGTGCCCCTCCCTTATGGGATGTACTGGGCATAAATTACAATCAATCATCTTTTTCTTCTTCTTGTTCTTGTTCTTGTTCTTCTTCTTCTTGATCTTGTTGTTGTTTTTGCTGTTGTTGTTAGATGAAAGCGATGGTAAGAATAACTTGTGGCTGGCCAGCAGCTTATCAGCCAACAGCCATGGCTTCCCTTACAAGGACAATTAGCACACACATGGGACTCCCAAGTTATCCTCCATCTCCGATAAGACTAGACACTCAAGTCCTACCTACCATAGGATTAGGGAGTAGGATAGCAATCACAACATGAAAGTTTCAGAAGACATAGCAACCTGAAACAGATCTGGGCCTTTAGCAGTAAGAGCAGGTGTTGTGTCCCACACCACTACAGATCTCACAATAAAAATGTGCAAGTGAAGAGCACACTATAATATATGACAAAAGACTGGACTGTAAGAGAACTGACATTGCATCCAAGGGACTGTTCTTAAAACAAAAGTCTGAGTTAATAAAAGAAACTTGTTATGTTCTATATGTATCTATATGAAATTGCTGCACAAAAAAGATTGAAAAAAGTGCATCTTTCTCATTTATGTTTGCATTGTAAACTGAAGCCTTGAGTCAAAGTCGTATATGCCAAGTTTTGTTGTATCGTTAAAATCAAGAAAGCCATATAGAATTATACAGCAACAAGCAAACACAAACATTAAGGCTTTTGAGGTGGTGAAAATTTCTATGGATGAAATAAAAGGCTTATGAGCATGGGAAAGGTAAAATAACATCAAGGCTCACTGAGAATTACATTAGGTAGGACAGATTGACAAAGTTGTTTTTTCTAGATATGACTTGGACAAACATTCCACGTGCAACATTTCAACAGGCAACAAAGAAAAGCTGAGAAGCAAAGGGAAACAACCTAATCACTCTGAAAATCTTCAATTAAACATGCCTAGAAATGATGAGGATGCACCATGAGACATTTTGGATGACACATTTGTTGGTACAATTTGAGAGTGATGAAGTATTGTGATGTGACAATCTCCCTGTTTGTTGATATGACCTAAGAGTCATGAAGTCTCGTGGTGTTTCAATCTCCCCATCTACTGATAGAATTTGAGAGTGATGACGTCTTGTGGTGTGACAATGGGGAGCATGATGAAGTCTTGTGATGTGACAATCTCCCCATTTGTTGATACAATTTAAGAGTAATGAAGTCTTGTGGTGTGACAATCTCCCCATTTATTGATAGAATTTGAGAGTGATGAAGTCTTATGGTGTGACAATGGGGAGCATGATGAAGTCTTGTGGTGTGACAATCTCCCCATTTGTTGATACAATTTAAGAGTAATGAAGTCTTGTGGTGTGACAATATCCCCATTTGTTGATACAATTTAAGAGTAATGAAGTCTTGCTGTGTGACAATCTCCCCATTTATTGATAGAATTTGAGAGTGATGAAGTCTTGTGGTGTGACAATGGGGAGCATGATGAAGTTTTGTGGTGTGACAATCTCCCCATTTGTTGATACAATTTAAGAGTAATGAAGTCTCATGGTGTGGCAATCTCCCCATTTATTCATAGAATTTGAGAGTGATGAAGTATTATGGTGTGACAATGGGGAGCATGATGAAGTCTTGTGGTGTGACAATCTCCCCATTTATTGGTACAATTTGAGAGTGATGAATCTTGTGGTGTGATGATCTCCCCATTTGTTGATACAATTTAAGACTGATGAAGTCTTGCTGTGTGACAATCTCCCCATTTATTGATACAATTTGAGTGATGAAGCCTTGTGGTGTGACAGTCTCTCCCCGTTTGTTGATACAATCTGAGAGTAATGAAATCTTGTGGTGTGACAATTTCCCAACCTTCATCTTGTTTTAAGATGGCTTCTGAAAATTTGATTTTATAGATTATTTTTCCATCCCCTTATCCTAATGGTGGGTAGGATTTGTGTGTCAGAATTATGGAAACAGGACAATAAACTCTTTGAGTTCCTATGTATGAAGTAAAATAGAACCCTTGGAAGCTGGAAATAGAATATAGTAGGTAGACTGAATAGCCACTGCCCAATGGGGGCAAATTTGTTCCCAACCAATTCTTCCATCTCTTTTCTTCACACCTATCTTTGGTTGCATCAGGAAAGACATCCACAATAAACCCAAAACATTATGGTGGTTTTGGTTTTGGAGGTTTGGTGCTCCTTGATGCAGCCATGCTGGAGCGCCAGGTCCCATTAAATCTGCTCGAGAACCAAACATACGGTTAAATAATGAACCCTGTTTATATCTTTTTTCAGATAGCAAGGCGACGGCTGGATCACAACAGATCAATAGATGATAATGGCCGAAGCATAATGCACAGTCTGTATAAAGTTGGACAGCTATGTCAACTACAGCTTTGGGATATGCCAAACAAAGATGAAGACATTTGTTGATACAAATCCTTACTCTGATGTACAAACCCATGTCAAGTCATGGGGAAGTAAAGTCCATCAAAACAAAGCATATTTTTTATGAACAAAAGGCAATACAGCATAAACCTGAAACATGTCAAAAGATTTCATTCTTATAACCTCCCCTTGGTGCCATGGTTCCCCTTTGCTTCTCACACATTCTAACATAACAAATGCAAGCGAAAGAATTGCTTTTCTTCTTCACTTACTATAAGAGTAACAGAAAAGTACTTTTTGATAAACAAATCAACTTTTATTAAATTCTGTATTAGATGACAAAGGTCAATTCTATTTCCAAATCGAATTTATAATAATAATAAATATCAGAATACAACTTCTTGCTTAGATACATCTTTGGTCTACATATTTTGAATTAAACATGGATACAAAAATACTTTTTAAGCATTATTTCAAGCGATCTATTTTAATAAATAAATCTATTTTAAAAAGGAAAAGATGTTAATAAAGATTACTGCTATTGGTTATGACGATGAAAAATAAAATTACTCAAAAAGAAAAGAATAAAAGGAAAAACACAAACAAAAAACGATTATATGACATTGACTACTTCTGCGATTAAATATTTGAAAAAGCTTTAGCAAAACAGGAAAAAGCTTTTCTTGTATTCAGATATAAAGTAATACCACTTTTATCATTTTATTTTCTTTTAACATTTCCATTGCATTATGTTGTTGGTTTTTAAAGTCACTATCACTTTTGAGTGAGTTCCTGACTTAACCATGAGAAAATGTCTGCTGCCAAAGAAACTATGATAAACAGGCATTCTTATCAGTCTGATGGGAAAAATAAATTACATCTATCTGGCATTAGTGATCATAACCACAAAAGAAAGTTACTTGCACGACTGAACCAATTAAATCCTGCACAAAGGGGGAGGGGGAATTGGAAATTTTAATTTGTCCCTTATTCTCAACAACAATTCTCATTGTCAGACATCTTTCAAAAAGATTTGGAGCAAATGATTGTTCATTGCTCTTAGTGTTACATCAATGCCTCTAAAAAATTCATCCCAAAGTGATCCCTATCCAATTGATAGCAATTGTCTTTGCCACAGTCAAGGGCTGAACCTCATTGGTGCTTGCATGCCTGTGCATTGTCTTGCATAGATGTATGTGTAAATGGAACTATCAGTGTTCCTAGTTTGTAATTCAAGGAGCAATTGCCACCTTCTAGGTTAAAAGCTGCTTTTAGTTCTCGGAGTATGTTCTCTCCTGCAAATCTTCTATTTGTTTTTCTCCCTTTTAATTCACTCACCATGTCTGTTTTTGCCTTTAAAACAGAAAATATTAGAAAGATTGGCAAATTAGATAAACTTGACATGACACAAGCTGGGTAAACCAATTAGAAAGTAGTATCAATTCACAATCTTAAATAAGAAAAATGAACAAAAACCGCAATCCCAACATGCAGACCCCTCTTAACTTTATTTAAGTTAACCTTTCACATGCACCTTCAAAATTAATGAAACAATTTTATCCCAGAAAATTATAACAAAATAATTATACTCCAAACTCATGCCTCAAAGTATGCCTAAGATTTAAGAGATTGTCTTTACTTTAAATAAAATTGGAATGGCCAATAGAAATGCAAATAACAATAAATATTCTTCTTCCCAATCTGAATTCAGGTGACAGAGGCTGTCCTTTGTCATCACAACCAAAATAGGCAAATTAAACATGACCGTGAGAATAAAGCAGAACACAGCATAACAATTAATCACACAGATTATGCAACTGAAAATGCTGGTAGCAGACATTTAAACCAGTACTAATATTAAATCTCCTTCATTCACATTAAAAGAATATTACTAAATATTTTTATAATCACATCACAGACAGATGAATGAGAAGAAAATAAAGACAGCAAATACTACACACACACTGCAATTTCTACTCACATTACACATATGCACAAAGAACACAACTCAACCATTCTTCAGCTGGGGACATACCTGAGTCATTTTCTTATCCTTCTTCTTGACAGGTTTTACATCGGGTTCCATCATGCCAGCATCTAATTTCTTTCTCTTCTCATTTTCAATCAAAGCTTGCTGTTTTAAGAAAACAAGCAAAGAAATAACAAAATTTCTCTTCTTAATATACAATAATAGAGAAAACAAGCGTCACCCATTTATGGAGATGATCTTTGTAGTCAAAATGAGTCCTAAAACACCAAATACACAAACAAAACAAAGCACAGCTGACCATCCCACATTTTGTTATCTCATTATCTCATCTGTATAGAGAATGAATTAACTCTGTTATAATATGCAGCCTTGTCATAACTCCTCTCTTTCCTGTTAACAATTTAAATGTTTCCCCTTTTGAATTGTATGGCTGCTGGTTCTTGAGTGAGCATGGATGGAAGTTCATTTCCTTCAAAGTTTGCCATAATGTCTGGTGACTTAGTGATTTACGAGGTCAAATAAATGCCTTAGAAAACACTATGAAGCAGATCATCAATAGTCATAAAAAACTGTAATTAATTATTAGGCCCTTTAAAACTCAACACAACGACAAATCAAGATTGAGCGAGTCATAAGATATAATTACAGATGAATAATGCATATCACCAACAAAAATGCATATCCCCCACATAAATGAATGGAATAATCAAAATCTCAACAGACGTACAAACCTACCTTAAAACATCCCACAAATCGCACAAACTGAGAAAAGAACTGTGCAGGGGAAATGCTCCTTGAATTTTCACCATAAAATTCAACAACTTTCTTGTATGAATCCTGGAGATTGAAGGAAAGAATGACACTTCATTGTAACTCATCAATCCACTTTGTTTAATGTCTAGAGAAACCGTCTTTATGTCTCAATCAGCTAAAGAATAAAACCATCAGAGAAACATATCACTGTGGCAGAATTCGGTCCACCAATACTTGTTATTTTCGTGACTATTTGGAAAGACATGAAAACAAAACAAAACAACAAAAAGCAAACAAACCCAAAACACCAAAACATTGATGGCTTTAACACAAGTCTTTCATCCACTAATTTTCCATGAAAGAGAATAAAAAATCACATATTTATCTCATTGATGAATTACTTTGTTAATTGAACCTGGTATTTAATAAATTATCAATCAGTTATTGTTCCGTTGTTTTTTCTCATTCGTGTATCTGAAGAATTTCATGAAACAAAGTTACATGGTTAGAATTCTTTAATGGCATTATTTAACTTTGAATAATGGCATAAACAAAGGGAGCAAAACAAAAATTATCTGAGATGTTTCTCAACCCTCTTCCAAGCTATCAACATTGCACTTTTGTACCATTGCCAGCGGAGACATGGGAAAGAAAAAGAGAGCAAGCCTGCTAACATAACCCACCCCCATCTCCCCACTCTCTGAAGGCCTCATTCATGAGAGATGAAGAATTTAAATGATTCCATTTCTTTTGAACAGATGCTGCATGTAATTTTTTAGAATACTTCATTATTGGTAGATGAACCAAAGAAATAGTATATAAAAAAAAAGTATTTAAAAAAAGTAAAAAAATTATATTTGTGTGTGTGTGTGTGTATACCTGAGGGGTGAGTACATCGTTCGTGTGTGTGAGGCTACAAGATAATGCGATGTGTGGTCAGCCTCTTCGATTGATAAAAGGCAATTCTGATTTGACGGCTATACAAGGAGAAATGAAAGCCCAAACGAGTACACAGATAGATAGACAGATAGATATAGATAGATAGATAGATAGATAGATAGATAGATAGACAGATAGATAGATAGATAGACAGAGATATATAGATACAGAGATTCATCGTTAAATAATAGTTAATTATTCATTGCATAGATAGCCAGACAGATAAATAGATCGTTGTATATGTGTGTGTGTGTGTGTGAGAGAGAGAGAGAGAGAGAGAGAGAGAGAGAGAGAGAGAGAGAGAGAGAGAGA
>JAOYNN010532461.1:0-14445 GCA_025770095.1 Goniobranchus kuniei
ATAATAATAATAATAATAATAATAATAATAATAATAATAATAATAATAATAATAATAATAATAATAATAATGATTAATAATAATAATGTAGTTGATTTATATCCTGCCCTCTTCCTCTAATAGGAGGCCCAAGGCAATACAATTCAAATCAAAACAAACGCAAACATTGCTGCAGGTACATTCCATTCAATACATACATACAATATACAGCATGAACTACCTCTCATACTATACATACAGAGAAAGCTCAGAAATATTACTCTACATATTAACTTGCATCATCTGGAATCAGGTGGAAGAAATCAGGATAAAACAATCACAGTTACCTTTACATTTTTTAAAGCTGTCTGAATTTGTTCCTTTGACCTCAAAATCACGCTTGATAACTTCAGATTATTTTTATGTTTGTTTGATGCCATGTGTACACAGCCAATATAACAGTGCAACTTCCTCAATGAGATTTTTAAGCAATGAATTAATTCTCAGGCCTCTTAAGGCCACAGTGTGCATTGAACTTTTGGTGTTGTTTTGTATATGTGTATGTGTTTGTGTGTGTTTGAGTATGTGAGTGCAATCTCCATCATACATTATTTTACTTTATAGCTGTTTTGTGATTGTTTTCTTTTATCTTCTTTCTTTCCATTTTGGCAAAATAACTTGGTATCTTCTCAAATGTACAGTACACGCATGTCAAACATTATCATGAACATAATTTTCACAGATATTTAGTTAAGTAACTGAAGTCAACAATAAAAGGTACTGTACATAATTTCGTAAAATTAATCACGAACATAATTTTTCCCAAACATACCTGAACAATCCGTAGAAATTTTTCAAATATTCACTTGAAAATTGAGTCACTTAAGGATGTTGCAACCTAATCAGGATCATTATCGGTGTCATCATTCTCAGATGAAGAATCATTGTTCAGGTTATATAGGACTTTAAATGTTTTAAGTTTTTGGAGAAGAAAAAAAGTGTAGCATACTAAAAGTGGCACAGTGCTTTGGTTTCTGATACCCCACCTCAGATCTTGTTAGTGTCTTTTTCTACACTTTCTTCTCATAATATGTAGAATAAGAATAACAGTCCCATGCACATATGGCCAATTTTTTTCAATGGAAAAAGAATGAGACATAATTTGACGTTAGTTGGCGATGGTTATAGGGAGAGAGCTCACCTGAGATCGAGGACCGGGATATAAGTATTAACTAGCACTAACTGCATGTTAAGCAATGGTGAGTATGAAACATTCTACATTTGGATTCTCTTTGTCTTTAGCTAGCAAAATAGAGAAGAAAACCCGACAAAGCTATTAAATGACAACACCTGGACATCACTACGTGAAGGAAGAGCCAAACAAAAGGCAACACTCTTCGTTAAGGCAAAACAGAGACAAAACGCCATTTCTCTTGACCAACTAAAAGAGAATTCAAGAAAACCAAACAGTTTTGTATTACCTTCTTCAACTGTGAATGCCCATCTCTACTCGTTCCATCCAAGCACAGTTCGACTGTGGAACAAATTTCCATGTGAAAGAAGTGGAAGACACAGAGGCATTTTTAAAAGAAATTGAAAAAATAACCGTCAGCCGCTTATAGCTTTTTTTCAGCACACGTTGACATGTCGTGTTCAGTCAGCCACTACACCATGTCGCGTTTATCTTCTATTAAGAAGCTGTGACATTAGCTGATTGAACTTGAACTATTGCAAAATAGTGTATAATAATAACATTCAATTTAAAGCTTTAGAGTTACATTGACATCCTTACATTGACACTACTAATGGTAAAGAAAAGCCTGAATCCAAATACTCCAGTTTGGTATGTTTCATACAAATCTTCATATATTGAATTTGTCACAAGATGAAAAGGACGTTTCAAAGTGCATGCATTTGTAATTAAAATTAACTTTTTGATAAATTATTAATAATTTTCAGCTTTCTACTGCAAGGTGAGTTGCCATTTTGTCCTCACTTTTGACCCCAAAAAATCCTAGTCAAAAAAGAGTTGGATAGAATAAGTTACATTCAGGCCATTGAGGACCATATGATGTCGTGTGGAGCCAGTGATTACCTTTAGTTTTGAAGGCATTCATTAGCAAAGTCATTGTGCTATTGATCTCCCCAAAACCCTTTTCATTAAATCCTTTATTCAAATTAATATGAAGTTAAAAGCTTATAAAAAGATAAGACCCAAATGTGAAGGAAAGCATTTATAATATTATTATATCATTAGTCTATTATAAATATTCCTGTCATCTGTCTGTCTGTCTATGTGTTAGCGCTCATAGCCAACCAATTTTGGCAAATCAGGTATCGAATTGAAGCTCTCACTCCAAGAAATATCTGTTTTAATTAAGATAAGGACAATTTTACAAAACAATGCTTTCTAATTCAGTAAGATCTCAGAGAGGAAAACTCAGATAGCCTACTTGCCATGCGTCCCAGGCAGACAACGAGTGAGGCACAAACAACTGCCGATGTGTTTGCAGCCGAGCCCGAAACACAAACAACGACCAGTGTATTATGGCCCCCCACCTGTGTGTTACTGAACTCCTCCACTCATAGCCAGTCAACACTATTTTGATTGTCATGTGTGGGATTTTCACTGAGAATGTGACAGAAAAGTAAATCACGTTTGAAATTTGCACCCATAAGGCTGCTACAGGACCACTTGATTTCTAAAACTACTATAAATGAGGATTGTTTGTGTATTTGGTGTTTTAGGGCTCTTTACGACTACACAGGTCATATCAGCGCCCATCGAAAAGCAAGATCAAAGCCAAGTTTAAAGTAAGAGAAAGAACAGAAGTAGTAGAAAAGATTTTCAGATTAGGAAAAGAAGTTACCAGAAAGGGAAGCAGACATTTAAAATAATAAACATAAAATAACTATTTTAAGACTAGGGAAAGATGATTTACACACACAAAAAATTATCATCTCTCTAAAGGTATAACAAATTAACAATGACAATCAAACCCCAATCTGTGCTTGCAACAACCAGCCAGGATTTTCTACCAGCCTTTATGTACAAAAGTACTTGGTACATCTAGATAGCAAGTCACCCTGATACTATTTTTAAGTCATGCAACGCACATGAATGGGGGATAGCCATTGAATAATGTCTACTTCCTTCCTCCAGCAAAACTCTCCCCTCTGAGCACACCAAAAAGAGTCTGATAGAAGAAGACTGACGAGAGAAGAGGTTCTCACTGCCTCAGTCGCCTCTTACGACATGCTTGGTTAATGGGCAGTGGGCCTATTTTTTAACTCTTTTCCCAAGTTAAAGAAGTCACGGGACCCACATGGGGAGTAAATCGGGGTTTGAAATATTTGCAAAGGATAAATTCTAAAGCCTACAAAAATGTTTAAAATTCAGCAGAGATCATTTCTTTCACGACACTCATGTGAATTGATAAATGTACCTTTACAATTATAAATGTTGGCATAATTCAATTTCAATGCTTTTCATCAGTGCTATGAAGAAGTTGAATGGCTCAATACGTTGTAAGCC
This sequence comes from Goniobranchus kuniei, assembly GCA_025770095.1. NCBI lineage: Eukaryota > Metazoa > Mollusca > Gastropoda > Nudibranchia > Chromodorididae > Goniobranchus > Goniobranchus kuniei. The sequence goes on from JAOYNN010532461.1 coordinate 3,515, forward strand.
TTTACCATATATATGAAATTAAGCATAACATAATTCAAAAAGGTGTAACATCAGAGCTTTGACATATTTTGGTTGTGTTCAATGACAGGTACAAATAAATACTTTAAAGAAGATAATCTTGGTTAGTTTAATGGGACTCAGTTTGTCGCCTAGGCTATAGGGAAGACTTTTCACCCTTTTGTACATTACATAGACTACAATGGCCAGAGCACTCACTAGACCAGACAATGTTCACTGTCAATAGAGCAAAGTCCCTATTTTCTTCTAAAATATGACAATATGGCTTACTGGCTTCTATGGTGCCCATAAGGTGTCAAGATCAGCATGAGCACCGTTATGAAGGGATGGCTAACTAAACTTGTGTCACTAAATTCTTTTATAACTTTCAAACATATGCAAATGACCCAGTGCATTTGACTAAATTTGTCTTTGGTTTATTCAAGCTTTTATTGAGGAGAAATGAAAAAAAAAACACCTGGTAAAATACTGACCAGCAAAAGAAACGCAACACTAGATATACTTTGTAATACCCAATCTTAGAGAGAAGATTGTGTGTAGTACATGCGTAAGAGTTTCTGTCTGTTTTGCCTCTCCCCATTCACACCTAGTGACAGTGCCTTGGCTGAAAGGAACTCAAGGAATATTAACAAATTAGTAACAGGTAGGAAAACTCTCTCTCTTCATGGTGTATCCCTTCAGTACGTGGCCTCCCTTACCGCCAGCCGAAACAAGATCCTGTCCTGTGCCATTCTGTGATTGTCTTCACCATTTCCTGTCTGGTCTACCTCTTCCTGGCTTCCCCTCAACCATGCCTTCAAGGAACAGCTTTTCCAGACCCTCATGTCTTTTGGTATGACTAAAATATGTTAATTTCAGTTTTGTACACAGTTCTCATTAAACAGAGGCTTTCGATGTTTAAGGTTTTTATGACATCTTTGTTGTTCTTTAGCCGTCCATGAAATTTTGAGAATCTTCCTGTAACACTGGTATAAAAACTACTCAATGAAAATGCTTGAGATTTGGTGTGTAGGTTGACATTTTAAATGTGTAGTTTGAAAAGACAGACAGTTTTGCACTGAATTTCTACATTCCGTGATGAAGCATGGGCCTTCTTGAGGCTGCATTCCCCTCCAGTGATGTTGCTCGTCGATTTAATGTCACCTGATCAACAATTTCTTGTTTACAACAGTAAGTGAACCTCACACATTCTGTGCCCAATCTACCAAGTTCTGGAAGACCAAGGTGCACAAAGACATGACTGTTTGTAAAGAAACCAGGAAGCAGATTGCTCACGGCTGCAACAACCTTAAGGCCGGCTCATGGAAAGAAACAACCATCGTATAAATGAATGAACAATTTGAAGGACATTGGCAGCAAACTAACCTCACAGGGGACCCATTCTCACAACACGCCATTGAAGCAACCTTTTCTATGGGCCCAACAACATGGCACTTGGAATCACCATCAATCAAGCTGCTCAGTGGTCTTCAGTGATGAATTAGGATTCTGCGGAATCACATGCAACGAAGACTGAAAAGCATGTGTGTAAACATCCACAATATGTTGTTCATCTCGCTGAGGCCCAGAGACACATTTGGAATGGAAAACTGAGATGCATTATTTGGAATCTTGTGTCTTCCACGGGAAGTCATTGTAGCAGCTTCTTGGTATAGCCATACACTAAATTTATGTCACAACATAACCTTACAATTAACTGTATTTTCTTTCACTCACATGTTTTCCATCGTATCACAATCGATTTCACTAGAAAGTTGTATTCTAAAACTGCTTTTCAGAGGTGTTGCCAAGTTATTTTTCAAGATTCTAATTACCATGAACAAAATGAGCGTGAAATGATGATGTATAACATATATAAAAATAGAGGCATGGAATATTTCAATATTTAAGTTTAAAATAAAGTGCTGCTTTTATTTTGCCAGTCAGTTTATACATACATTGGTGGGAAACGGTCCTTTTGGTATGAATTATGGTGATGGACAAGGAGAACAGCAAAAAATTCTCCAGTGTATTTTTTAATAAGAGGAAAAAAACACAGAGTAATAATTTTCCATACCCAAATCTCTGAGAATTTGATCTTAAAAATACAATGTTCGTATAGCCAGAATTCTCATAAAAGCAGTAACTTCTAGAGTAATCATGGGAAAAAATACTGTGTCTATGTGTCAAGTCTTCGTATCAAAAACTCTCACATACCAGACAGGAGCACAGAGTGTGATTTTCATGAAGGAGGACAATATACAAAGAACACTCATTTGAATTTAACTTTCAAGGAATTAGCCAACTTTGAATAATCATCAAGATCCAGTGACACTGACAATAACACTAGGAAAGAAAAAGAGAACACCATCTTTAGCTTTCTCCGCCTTATACTTCTATACAATCATGCACAAAAGTAATGCAACACTCACTTGCATAACAATAGTTTTAGATCATTAATTCCAATACAAAAAACAAATATACCTGAAGGAACTACACCTCATTGCACACATTCTGACACCTTAATGGAGGTTTTAAGTCTGTGCTTTGACTTTTTGTGAAGTAAAAAAAAAGCCTGTTGTAAGAAAATCTGCTTTGCAAAATGAGATTTAAAGGAAAATATGCTGAAGTTAATATCTTATTAAGCCATGAGTGTTCCGCATCATTATGCAAGGCACCAATGTGCATATCAATTTCCTCAAACAATGGTATTTTTCTCTGTATTCCCTTTTGCAAAATGTAATTTTTAACTGCTTGTTTATGAATGTCTATGTAATTTTAGGATTTGAGAGTATTTGACTGATTGAGGTGTCAAGAGATTTGAAATTAGTTACAGATTGATGGAAGCAAATTAAAAACTGAAAAGATTTGAAAATTTTGTAGCATGAGTCTACTGAATGAGTGTTGCCTTACTTTTGCCCATGATTGTAAAAGAGTACAAATCTTTTGTGCAGCATCATCAAGACAACAAACAACCTATTGTCCCAAGCTCACAATACATAAATTTTGGTGCTGTAGCCTTTTTAAAAACTTGAAATAGATATATTCATTTCTTCAACTTTTATATGACTGTCTTGCAGGAACACTGATAAACTGACGAGTATTATTATTGGTGATGACCACAGCTGTGAGGACTCCACCATAAATACACCCAGTATCCAGACCCGTGGCAAACGGCAGCTCCTGTAAACCTCGTCTTGCATCATGCCCAAAATAAACATGTTCAGGGCCTTCCCACTGAGTTGCCCATCCAACACCTTCGTCTAATTTATTGTAACTTATGACAGATTTTCCCCACAGTTTCTGCTTCAGAATGATATTCCGCATGTGGCACAGATCTATGTAATTTTGACACTTCAGGGGAACTCCAGGAACAAGGCCTGCGTGGACTATTATGGCGTTGATCTGAGGGATGACCAAAGTGTATGGTAAGGCTTGTAAATATTCAAAGTCCTCTTTGGAAAACGTGCTTAAATAACCATATTTTGTGGGGAGGTTGTAAGCTTTGTTCGAAGTCATACTGCGATGCTCCCTCAAAATGGACTCCTCGTGATTGCCTCTCACTGCGACTGCCTGGCGTCTGCTGGCCATCTCTCTGAGCAACCTCACAACCTCCAAGCTTTTTGGGCCCTTGTTTATCATATCACCAACACAGACCAGGAATATTTCCTCAGATTTAGCCACATCTTTAGCTTTAGCAATAAGATCTTTGAGTTCATCATAGCACCCATGAATATCCCCCACAATAACAATCGGTAAATCGGAAATTAAATCTTTTGTTATCACCATATGACACTCTGGAGGCTGGGGGAGACCATATTTTGATTTCAAAGTTGGAGCAAACAGCTTATTCATCAGCTGCCTGACAGATGATACTGTGTTGAAGACCAAAGCAGCCATTTTTACCTGCAAATAAAATAAATCTACTGTACAACAGCGATTTCCGAGTAATTTACATAAAAGGAATTAATACTGTTAAAAAAAGAGAGTTAAAAAACAGAATAGGCCTACTACAAGTATATTATCTCCTGTAAAATAAAGTCAAACCTTCTGTGTGCATGAACTAGTGCTGTGCACAAGCCAATTATTTTAATCGACTAACCGAGCCAGTGGTCTGGGTTGTTTAGTCAATCCAAAAACCTCAGCTTGTTGTCAATTAATGATCCTATGATTTTACTTTAATTAATTTGGCCTGTTTAGTTAAGTTGAATTGGCCTCCAGCTGTACCCGTTAGTTTTTTGGGTGAGTTTTTGTTTAAAAAAAAAACATGTAAACAATCCTGATAATGTCTTTCCTCTCCCCTCCACCCTCTCCACCTCTGCCCCAAGTTTGACACTCACAGCATTGCTGTCTTGTCTTCTGTCAAGAGGTTAGTGAATCGGAAGGGGAGGGAAGGATGGCATGGCCAGGCCTTGCGGTGAGAAACAGTCATGAAGTCTCATTTCACTTACCTCATCTTAGCGTAGCCTGGTGATTACAATCTCACTGCAGGCCAAATTTCAGATTACTATCTGTACAGCCCTCGGTGACAAGTTGAGCTTTTCATCAAACAATTGCTGACTATGCATCGGCTCTGCATTGAGTTGTCTGTGGTTAGTCCTGCTTGAAATTGAGTTGGGATCGATCTCACCGATCTTCCATATTTTTGGTCAATGAAGCTTGAGTCTTAAGACACCCCTTAATCGGCCCACCACTAATACCACATTTAATGACAAAGGAAATAGTAAGATATCAGCAGAAAAGAGAAAACTATGAATATCCTTTCCGTTCCTCCATATCTTCATGAGTGGCATGCAATGAGTGCCTAACATGAGCATGAAGGAAAAAGCTTCTCTACAAAGTCAATGAGACCATGAACAGTATAATAAAAGTAATACGAGTTCGGATGATACTCAAACCAGACCTCCACATTGTTTACAACACTTTTTCATCGCTGTTAAAACTGCCCTTTGAGAATTTTTTTTACAGATTGGGGACAGTGAAGGCCTTTATAATCTTGATAGAAAATTTTTGTAAAATGTCAGCCCAATCACTGGAGACTACTAACTTATACTCAAATTTGTTGACAAAATTGTGATTGAATCCATCTTGGTCAAGAAAAGACATGGTAAGCTAAGAAAGGAATTCTCCTGCTGCAAAACAATGTTCCAGCGCACAGATCAGCGACAAAAGTGACTCAAAGTGTGTTGCATGATTCCCCATCCCTGTCTAGGAGCCTAAAATACAAGAAAAGAATAGTATTACAGACACAAAAGATTAAGTAGCCTCTCTACCTCAATGTTGTCTCAAGCAAAAAATTTCTTTCTGGTGATTCATAGATTAGATGGTGAAAAATTACAAGCATCATGTTAGATTTGAGGACTATATCTGATCACTCTTCTTTACAATTGAATGAATTGTGCAAATACGGTGAAACTCGGGTATAGCGAGAACGCATGGACCAGGCACATGTTCTCGCTATTGCCGATTTCTTGTTATTAAATAAAAGAAAATAACCTAATCTTGTAACAGGCATCATATGCCTATTACTATGAGAACGTCAATGGCACCGTGCACACTTGAGTCAGATGAAGATGAAAGGGGGGAAGGGTGGAGGACCCCAGATGTGCCCTACTGGCGGTAAATAGACAACGAGGAGGGGGTGGGGTGAGTACTGAGAAGGTTTTTAACCTGGAAGGAAAGAAAATCTCTCCTTATCACCGACATGGGGATCTACGAACTCTCGTTAAACCTGATCATTTTTTATTCTAAAGAGTAAGCAGTGTAAAAAAACAGGGATTGAAAAATGTCTCGTTATTCCTGAATTCTCGTTATTCTATTATCGTTATTAGTGGACTGCACTGTATGAGAATTGCCTTTTTGGATAATGTGAGGGACGGATTTATTAACAAGACACTTCTGTTTCCATACAAAACAAATTTGCCCTCATTATGTTCATTTCACTTCAAGACATGGATGAAAACAAACATACCCATGAGCTTTTTGGAATCTTCAACTTTTTATATGTGCTTATATTTGTAGAGAAAGGAGACAGAGAGTACCTCTGTTAATTTTAACAACTTGTTTTCTTTATGTATGTGTGGTTTCAAAGTAAGTCAGCGTTATTACCAGGTGGGGCGCATGAGCTTAAAAGCTTGACTGTGCAGAAGCCTGTGTAATATAATCAACACTATTGATATAAATAAAGCAAAGTTTTACATGCAACAGAATGTTCAATCACGACCAGTTTTTAAAAAAATGCTCTGCAGTGTGTTCACTGTTGGAGCCCTTCGGGGGAAATGCCCTGTGGATGCTTACATGCATATTATGTTCTTTATATTTGTCTTTAACGATGTAGGTCTCTTTAGACACTTGTTGAGGATGGCTGAGGCAAACGATAGGACTCCTGACAAGATCTATTTATCCTGGATGAGATGTTCGTTTGAATTTGGATCATTTATAAAATAATTTCAGAGTGGCTATTTTCACAACACATCAATTGCCCAATGAAATGTCGAGATATCTTTTGACCACATGACCTGCTTACTGCTTTTTAATTTTGGAGGAGCTATTTTCACGATATCGTGAAATAAGATAATGAGGCTATTTTCACGACATGGTCCAATGTAATGTCTAGTTATTCTTTGACCAAGTAATCTGCTTTCTGCTCTTTCATTTTTTCCATGCAAAAGTTTCACTAGCGATATCATTGTTTGAGAGTGAGAAATACAGTACAGCATCTAATCTGGATCTACATCAGCAGAACCGGAGGGAGCAGATACCCCACAAATATTTGATCACGGGCGAAAGGCTGCCCTATGATTGTGATTGAGCCTCCCTGGTCATGCAACTGAAGTCGGGAAGATCAGCTCAATTGTGCATCTTTTTACTTTAACCCTGCAGACTTGTAGCACCCGCTGTAAACACATCAAGAAGGAGGGTCAAGCTACAAGTAGCGCTGCTCTCCCCTTTGCGGAGAGTGCATCGACGCTACTTGTAGGGCATGAACCCTGACCCTCTTTATTTCAATATTTATCAATCCCTATATGGAAATTGACCCGGAAGTGATCTCTATTTCATTGTTAAATAAAAGCCAATGAGATTGCAGGTTATTTGAAGCCTCTAGGTCAACTGTAGGCTTTGTTATAGCTCCGCGACGTCAGGCCTTACACACTGCCTACATGTTGCCCTGTGCAAACCATTGTTCGCTTTGCGTTCATTTCCTAGAGATGGCATCAAGTTCATTTTATCAGCTTTTTGAAAATATGTTTTATAAAGGTTTTTTTCAGTTATAAGGCTGGACTTCGGCATTATTCACAGCATAGTTAAAATGGCGACACCGTGCTCTGCCACGATTCCATGTTTACAATCAAACCTCGTCAGTTGGCCAGCATTCCGCGAAGCAACTTCCGGTAAAACGGAGAGCCTCACTAGGATTAATTTTCGCTCAGTGTCGCCATTCAATGCCTTGCTAGGCTACTCCTCTGGAACTCGACGCTGCACACGTGTATTTTTAGGTTGTTTTCACGCTTGAGCTAGGCTACATAATGGACTGATAGTTGCAGGCCAGCCAAAATTTTACCACAAAGATTTGCAGGCCAAATTGCCATTGGCAACTTTCACCCATGCACTGGATTCATTTTTGCCATAAGCTAGGTTTATAATCTCCAGCCCTAACCCTGCTCACTCCCACCACATCAAAAAATTATTTTAAAATGAAAGAAACATTTACATCCCCATATAATTCCATGATATTGTGAAATTTGCATCGTCCGTTTAATTTTTTTCCACGCGAACGTTCCAAGTAAAAGATCTTGATGGCCTTCATAATATTAAATACAAAAAACTATCACTATCAGTCAAAAAATAACATTGAGGCTAAGGGTTAGAGTTAGGGCTAGGATTATGGTTGGGTTAGGGTTAGGGTTATGATTACGGTTAGGATTAGAGTAAGGGTTTGTCTAGATCTAGATTTAGATCTTATTCAGAATCTAAAGGCAGAGGTCCAGCACAGAATTTACTGGTGATTTACGCAAGTGTAGTAAATTGAACACAGAACAGGAGAAGAGGTGAATCTGGAATCTTGTTTTGAAAGAGGCTGTACTGTGTATAGTATAGTATGTGTAAAGATCATATTTAAATCTGCTAGTCTCGGTCTAGATTCTTCTATCTAGATATAGATCTACAATCTATATCAGCACCAATCCGACTAACTGATACAGGTTGAAAAATAAATCAAACGCAAACTGTTGGGTTTCCATAGATCTAATAACTATATCTCTAATTAATCTACAACTACAAAAGGCCGAATATAAAAAGCCTAATAACATAACATTTTGTAATCTTATCTCCAGATTGTAATACCTTCTACGATTAATGTCTCTGTCTTCCTTAAACGTATGTATAAATATTCCGAGTCATTGTGGGATCAAGACTAGATAGATGTGTCTAAATCTAGTCGAATAAAGCATAATCCGGGAGCGTAGGTGATGACAAGGTGACCATGTTCCCATTAGGCTTATAAGCATTAGGCCTAGAGCCAGAGCCTGAGCAGCATGAGTGAAGTGCCTGATCCCTATTTCAATGATTAGCCATGACGATGTAGCAGGTAGTCGATTCTAAATATCGTTCCGCAAGGAGCAAATTCCTGTGAAATAGCCCCCTACTACGAATGTTGCTCCCTCCTATGATATTGTTGCTGAAGATGATGTATTGCCGTTGTATTTTTTCTGTTTTATTTGTGTTTTGTTTAGATTTTTATCATTTATGGGGTAGGCAGGGATATTGAAAGTCACTATAACATTAAATTTACTTCATTCCTTTTTCATCCATCATTCCGTTTTATTTAGTACGGTACTTTTATAACTTTATAATTACTCTGCAGTAGAAATGAGCCCTAAAACCAAACGAATTAACAAAAAAATCAGCCAGTCATTGCAGTTTTGTTTTGTTTTGTTTTTTTTCAATTGGACGGCTGATTCCGTTATTTCATTTAAGATGTTCCTTTCTTTTCTTCAACTCTTTATAACATGAAATCCTTTGTTATATATATGTCAGGCATGTTATCAGGAGCTCTTAAATGAAGCAAGGACGCAGGCACCGGATTGTAGTGGATAGAAGCAGATAGGTGGATAATGGAATATGTCACATCCGGGGGATAAGGAGGAACTGAATGCTTAGTAAGTGCTAAATGCTGAAGCACAGTATTATGTTATTTGATATGATACAATGTAAGGCAAATGCATGTAACTTGGCAAACATTTGTGTTTGGGCATTTTTCTTATATTACTTGATTTACATTCTGAAAAGAGATGTGTATCTATTAATAAGTGATAATACATTTACGGCGTTTATTAGCTTAATTTTATATTCAGTTGCTTTTAAAAGCCTACCGAAATCGTAAGAACCGCTGGGCAGCAGCATCACTACCACAGTGAAATGGAGACGTCGGTTGAAAAGTGTTACAACTTAGCACCAGTTCCCCCTCAAGTAATTGGCCATATGAAGTGGACATGCATAACTTATGCTGTGAAATTGACTAATGTAAACCTTATCATTAGTGAGATTTCTTTCCCTATTTTTCATCTTGACTTTATAAATGGTATTATCCCAATCTTCTCCCAATAAGATTTGTTCATTATATTTCGTTGACAGGTCACTAGTATAGTGTTCGATGGCTTTTGTTTTCTTGTAACATATATTATAATCCCATTGCCATTACATCCTAAACTCTTTTTTGTGTGTGCTCAGGTCAAGCTTGTGCTGGCAAAGGCAAAGTCTTCTTGTAAGTCAAAGGCACCGTTTGACAATTCTTTCAAAAGAATTTGTTCCATTTATTCGTAGAATATCCGATAAATCATTAGGCCTATAGGCCTACTTGCTGTTATCCGAGGCAGAAAGACGTAGCCCAAAGCGCTTACAGTAACATTGTTTCAAGGTCAAACGTATTCGATACCGTATGAATGTGCTTGGATTCGTATTTTTTATGACAACATATTGAAATTCCCGTTAATGTGTATGATCTATTTTAAGCTTGATAAAAAAAAATAAATAAAAAAGGAAAAGAACTGGAAGTTTATTATGAAGTCTTTAAAAAATATGAATTTATTTCCGGTATTATCACGGACATTCTTGAATCAAGGCGCAACCAGAGGGCGCAACTTGGTCGCAACCAAGTGAAATGTCATGACCTTTTCTACTTTCTTTTTCTTCCTTTTTTTTGTTCATCGAGCAAGCTAATTATTCTGTAAGCTATGACTGGCTTTACCCTGTTATTGATTGTGATGATGTTTTACCCTTCAATTCAATAGTTCAATTCAATAATACAATTTATTGTTATCCACAGGGAAATTCGTCTTAGTAACAATTGATCAGATTATTTAAAACAATTAAATGCACATCACTCGACAAAAATACATATTGAGAACAAAACAAAAAATCAAAACCCTAGGCCCTACGATAAGCATGCAAAAATTGTGTCTAAATCTCGGCAAACAAACAGAAGTTCAGGAAGTGTCTGTTTAAGTGTAGGCCTACTCGAATAAGGGACACAAGAATTTTAAAGCTTTTCAGCTCATGTGGGACAGGACCTGCCACTATAAACTGATAAGACGAACCGATTATCGAATGGATGTTGTTGTTGTTGTTGTTGTTGTTGTTGTTGTTGTTGTTTTGTTTGTTTGTTTGCTTTATTGTTTTTGTTTGTTTGTTTTTGTTTGTTTGTTGTTGTTGTTTGTGGATTGTTTTTGTTTTTGTTTTGTTTTTTGTTTTGTTTTATTTTGTTTTTTATTTTGTTTTGTTGTTTATTTTTTGTTGTTGTTGTTGTTGTTTTGTTTGTTTTTGTTGTTGTTTTTTTTTGGGGGGGGGGGTTGTTCTGGGTTTTTTGTTTCTTGTTGTTTTTGTTTGTTTGTTGTTGTTGTTTTGGGGAAGGGTGGGGGGGTCCCCAAGGATTTTGT
>JAOYNN010532571.1:0-14443 GCA_025770095.1 Goniobranchus kuniei
AAATGATTCTAGTGGTGTGAACTAAATTTCATGACTTTCTGATGATCCATTCTTACTTGTTTGTTTGTATACATGAAAGTAATTTTAAGCTGTAAACACAATGAAAGAATAATGTTACTTAAACCATTATATTACTTATTTCTTTATGCCGTAATTGATAACGATAAATTATGAGCAAATATTTTGAAAGATATTAAACAAATTATATTTAGTATAAATACCTTCCAGACAAAGGAGAGATTAATAAAGCAGAATACTTGAGAGATATTCCATTACTGATTACTGAGGGAGAAATACATTTTGTCATATCAAAATATCAGAAGCACTCTTAAAGTTTTTCCTTGTTTATACATGCAATCTTGTCTTAGAAATCCCCTCGAAGTTACAGAGGAATTTGTTCAACATTTCAATTCTGCTAAAGATTATGAGGAAAAGGAGGCATATGAAGAAAAAGCACGAAAACTCTTGGAAAGATCAAAGGTTTGTCAATAATAAAATGCAATGTCTCTGTTTTAGTTTTATAATACTCCTTCCTTAACTTTGACATTACAAGCAACTGCTTATGCAAGTGATGTAAAGGATATATGGGCAATATTTAGCAAGGCTGATGTAATGAAGCAGATCCTAAGCAACTGTTTAAATAAAGCACTTTTTTGTTTTGTTTTGGAAATACATAAGAGTTTAAAGCCTTGGGCATTTTTATTATGCTTACCTTATACATTTATGTGTGAAGAAATTAATTTTTATTTTTTCACAACATTTGGCAAGGTTACTGAAAATAATTTGTTGCGATACATAGTTAATTTTAAATAAGGTTTTGTATGCATTTTGAAAATGGTTAATATGTTAAAACCTTCTGGATTTTTTTTATTTTTTGGCCTGCCTCTTAATTTATGTATGAGTAAAAATGTGTTCATCCTTTTATATGGAAATGAAATATAATTTGCATTGTGGTCATCTCTTTGTACATTCATACATGTTGCTTTTATGATAGATTTTTTAAAGCTGTTTGTCTTCCTTTTCTCCTTATTATGTGATGTAAAGATTATTCTATATATGATTTCATATTTTACTGGTATGGCAGTATTACAGCATACCCGGTAGGTTTAAAACAAATCAAAATACTTGATCACAAATGTTCTCAACACAATCAAATTTTAAAAGCACAAATTTCCGTGTAAGAAATGAAAAAGAGTTGCACTTGTCATATTCCCCACTTACAGAGAAGATGTGGTGTGAAACATCGTGGACAAGGGGATCATGTTAATCTTCCTCTAGCCTGGACTGAAATGGCTCAGCTTGCACAATGCAAGGGGAGAATTCAAGAAGGTTTGTGTCTTCTTGTCCATTTGTTGCTCATATGGGGAAGCCTATTACAAATCTAATTGTGGTTCAGATGAATGTTTTTAAAATAAAAAGTTACTGTAATTTTCAGACTTAAACAACATCTCCTGATTTGAAAAGAAAAGGAATATTTTTCTGAAGACAAATCACACTAGACTATAAGCTGCAGATCCATGCCTTTATTGAGTCCCATTTCTTGGGCAGCTGCTTCATTCCCTTTTTCTAAGGCCAAATCAGTTGCCTTAAGCTTGAAGGCAGGATTGTAAGTACTTCTCTTGGACTTCAACAAGATAGTGATGTTGATGTTGATCGAATGAAAAGCGATCAAAGAATGTGCTGTGCATTTGTGACAATCCCTTTTGAAGTTATTACAGTGACACATAAAGTACAATGTAAAGTACATTGTAAACATGCCCTTGAAGAGGCAACAAATTATGAGCACTGGTGAGTATTTTCCTTTACAGTGCCATCTATTGTTCTATTATGTTCCAGTTATAAAAACTCTTTGTTTATTGAAAATGTAACACTTTAATTGATTGACTGAAAAGACTAAAAAACAATATGTATAAAAAATTATAGTATTAGCTGCACTGGACTATTAGCCTCAGGGTTGACAGCCGAGAAAAAGTCACAGCTTGTAGTCCGAAACTTACTGTATGCACAGTACTTACTCCAAGATGAGATCATTCCAAGATGGTCTTAACTGGGAGGTTGTCTTAATTCAGAGATTGATCAGTTCAGCGGTGGTGCTCTTCCATGAACCACAGACAAAAAATATATCTACTGTTTTGCTACATTGACCCCACCAAAAACCCCACCACAAAAAACATGTATTTTGCATGAATTCAACATTGTTAGTTTTGGCTGAGACTAGATCTAAATTCTATAATAAACACAGAAACAACAAATATAGGGGAGAGGTCCAAATAGAAAGCTGATGAAATAAATCCAAGAAATGTAAGTGATTATGTTTCAACTGAAACACTGGTGCACAACAAATGACCATGAACGCTGTGGTTAAATTGTTGGTCAAAGACAACACCCATTCTGAACAAGCGAGCTAGCGTATAGGACTAAGAGTGCACACAGCACACTCTCATGAGCATCAACCTAGTCTAGCCCTTGCCTGGTCTTAGGAAGGGTCTCAAAGTGTCTTTGCCCAGTCCAGTACCATGTGCACAGTGGTAAAGCTAGGTGTAGCCAAGCATGCTGTGTGATGCGAACCTGAGTCATTTAGTGTAAAGTGTGTTGCTGGCAGGCAAAGTATTGTAGTATGCCAATTCTGAAAGGGATATGAATTGTTGAGTTTGGCATGAAGTGTGTCATCAGCAAACCTTGAGGGGACTGGTATGGTTGTAACTCCAATGACCGATAGCCAAAACAAGATAAAATAGGCGGTTGGTGGTCATTGTGTGGAAGGGGCCATATATCAGAGGGATTTATTATAACAAATATGATTGGTCATATAAATTACAGTCAGAAGTCAGTGGTGGTTGGAGGATCACATCTCGGATGGAGCACTGGAAATCTATCAAGTTTCACTGGCTAACTGTTCTGTATATATTCAGGGTACCCTTATTCTGAATTCAAGCACATATGATATAGTTTTTTTTTATAAATACATGTGATAACAATTTAAGTCTTTGTTTATTTTGTCTCACAGATTGTTTGGATACCTTGGTGACCTCTTTGGATGTATCTCCTGTTGAGAAATACCATATACCAGCCCTATTCTTTCTTGCAGAAACAATGCTGTATTGGTTAAGAACAGAGGCTGTCTTGCAACCATTTTTACGGACAGGAGAAATAAAATTATTAAGGGTAATCAACAGATTGATTTCACAACCTTTAGATATCTATACTGATTGATTTTCTTTCATTAAATTGAAATAGAGACAGCATAAAAGAAAAGCTTCCACAGATACTTTGTACCTATCATTAACATCTTAATAGAATTCTCCTAGCTGCTTGGAGATAAAAGAGGGAAAAAAATCAATGTCACATTCCTTTGCAATATTCTTTAAAACCTTCATTTGTTTCTAATTTAAGACGACCATTATAAAGTTATAAAAGAGATGTAAGAGGAGTTAAGCACATTTTTGTGAATTATGAAAGAGAGCTGTGCTTGATTGTTAAGCTCTCATGTATGTGTACCTGTGAAAAGTATTTTGATTTTGTTTGTTTGCTTAAACTATGCTTTTGTTCTTGATTTATTGTCTTTTACATCAGATGGGACAGCTTGTGTTTCAAAGACTGTTTTACCATCATATGGCTGGGCAACTTCAGGGTCATGTTGAGTCAAAGAACAGACTTTTCACTTACATTGATGGTAAGTATAAATTTGCTTCTCATATAACATTGAAAGAAATTCAGTCCTTTATGAGACCATATAAATGCAAATTACTTCCTTTTGTTTTGTTAGTAATATAAAATTTGTTTCTACAGATTTTATTCTTCTTTCATTAAAAACAAATGCTCGGTATTGTAATCCATACCAAAAAAAAAAAGGAGTGAGCAATAGCATTTTAAAACATTGCAACATTAATTCACACGAAAAATAAGGAAATGAAATCTCTGCAGTTCACTTCAACTGTGATAGATGTACAGGAGCCTATTTTTGAAATGTGAAAATGCTCATCTATGACTAAATTTGGTAACAAAGAAATGTAGATGAAAGTGTCAGCCATTCAAGAAAGACAGATGGCAGAAGTTTAATCCATTACATGCATCTGATTTGATGGGCTGAATGGAAATAGAACATATTGTGGTACGTTTTTCAAATACAATATTCAATTTTGAATCCCAATAGGCTAATCCCTGCATGCAAATATGGATACAATAAAAAGCAGCTTGGCTCTTAATAACCTTCTAGTTGTTTTCACAAAACAAGCATGATGTCAATTTCTTCTTTCCATTTGTCTGATAGTTTTTAAATGCTGTACTTTGATTGAAGCCTTTGGTTGTCAGAACTAGCAATGCTGGATATTTTCTTTTAAATATTTAGACCTCACATGTAGATGAATACTCAGGCAATATTTGTGAAAAGATTTAAGTGTTCAAAATTTATAGTGCTGTTTGTGCAAAGATTCAGATAACCTGGATTTGTTTGCTGAAAATATTTTTTTGTGTAATTTGTGACTCCTAATTGGATAAGCTGAGAGAATTAGAAACTCCCAATCAAGATAAAGAATTTTGACAGTGACACTTTGTGACTCCTAATTGTATAAGCTGAGAGAATTAGAAACTCCCAATCAAGATAAAGAATTTTGATAGTGACACTTTCATTTTTTTTGAGTGATCTTGTGAAAAGCAATGCTTCTTCTCTTTTAAACTTTACAGGTCTGCATGAGTGCCAGGAAGCATATAATCCATATCCAAATGCTTTGCTGTCATTGAGATTCATCATAGAGGTTGGAAAGATCATTTTGGCAGATTCTCAGCTGGAGCCAGGAGATGTCAAAGAAGGAGATAAACTGCCTGATGCCCCGAAACATAATATGGAAGAACTGAGCTCTGTAAACTTATTAATTTTTCACTGCATGAATAAACAAGAATAAATGTGTGTTAAAATCCTCATTTTATAAAGATGGCTAGATAAACCAGGACAATTTGGACATATTCCTTCACCAAATGACAAAACAATATATAGGGAGGAAAAATACAACAAAAAATTGTTATCTCTCTGTTTTAAAATAAATGAACAGATTTTAGATGATTATCAAGTAAATACAGGCTCAGAAAATGCATGCACAAAGATTTATGGATACAAGGAAAAATGTACGAGAAGAAATACTTTTAAGAAACACTTTTATTTATAAAGATCAAGGAGATAGATTCATAGGAATTCTTTCAAAGCTATGATGAGAATAGCTGCATAGTAAGGAAGGATACAAGTCAGAAAATACAACACAAAGGAAAAGTGTACATGACATGATATAGTAACTTGAGTCTTTCTGTAGTCATCAACAATATTTGGCCTCATTTGCTTTGTAAAAGAATATGCTTTGTGGAATGATTGTATTACATCTCTAAGAAGATAAAAATATCATTGAATAGTGCATGTTGTATAATCCCATGAGCAGGAAGTTATCAAAGAAACTGTGGAACTATTTTAAATAAGATAACCTATTGTTGCTAAAAATCAAGCTGTAAGTAATATATTTACTATTCATTATACATATGATAAAAATACAGCATGGAGACTGAAAATTTGCTTTGATTGTTTGATAATACCTCTTGTCATTTTATGTGCTAAGGTCACCAAGGAAATGTTTGAAAAGAGGAATCAGGACGATACAAGGTCAATTCACAGTGCAGCCATCAGTAGTTCTGTGCATGATTTGAGCCCAACTTTATGGCATGCTTTAGATGTTTGGAGATGTACAAATAGCTTAGGTGGAGGACTTCGAGAGGCTCTGAAGGCTCTGGCTCACTGTGGTTTGGGACTTGCAAGTGAAACCTGGTAAACAGTTTTATAATTCAGTGAAAGAAAAATGTAAAGTAAGAGTTGTGGCTTGTCATTTTTTAAATAAGCTACTCATCAAATTTAAAACTTCCTGTGGTCTTTATATAATTGGATATATGGAGAATGTGTTGAGTTTTGTAAAGATTCCATTATGAAAGTTTACTTCTTGAGGATTATAATCTTTTTATTCATTTAAAAGACTTAAGGAATTGTTACCACTCAGGCTTTCTTCTTTAGAGACCAATGTTTATTTCAAATAAAAAGAATGATCTGTAGATGTTGATTGTCTGTTATGGAAAGAAATTCTCACCTGATGAATGTTTCAGCTGTTTCTTTCTCCTTATGTATACACACATATACTCAGATATTATAATTGTGCTTATATACCAGGGTGGATGGAATGATAGCGATACAAATACTGGGTGAGACTGCCAAAAGCAATATGTCAGCCATGAAAGTTTTACACCGTTTGGCACAGGGAGTGAAAACAACAGAAGATTTAATGACACCTCCCTTAAGTAGCAGAAGTGGAAGATCAGGTATATTAAATTATAGCAGCAAAGATATCTTAATCATTGCATGTTCTCTATGGATTTAATTTCAGCCAAAATTTTTACCTTATTATAGAACAAAGAAATAACCTATCTTTTTGCAATATTTTAATACAAATTTCCATTGATTTAATATGATTTGTATCTTCATCATGAAGTATTTAAAAGTAGTGATGTGTTGACTTTCTTTTTTCCCTCCAACATTGTTTCAAACATGAAATGTCTTCTTTCCTTCTATAATCATTTTATGATTATCTGCTCTTCCCTCAGATATGTTTAGTATTTCAAGTGATGGCAATGCCTTAATGGAGGAAGAGGAAGAAAGAAAGTTGGAAGAATCAAGAGCCAGTTTGTACAGCTCTAAACCCTCCCTGAGTGACATATATGAGAGGAGTGAGGAAGGAGAGGGTGATAAAAAGAATAAATCTGAAGACAATGGTTCAGTGACCACTGAAGACAGTAAAAGTGATCAAGTAATAACATTTGATATAATTGAAATATAATTGATAGACAACAATATCATTAACAAATGTCTTGACTTCTATGTTAAATGGATGCCACGCAAGGTTCGTGATGTGTAAATAAGCAAGTTATTACAGTTGAAATACAGTAGGAACTCTGTTATCGGGACATCCCTGGGAGAGGAAAAATTGTCCCAATTGACTGGATTTCCCAAGATCTTGGGAAGAAGCTCGGATCGATAGAACAATTGGTCAATGAATAAACGTCTTTAATTGGTCTGTTGAGGTTGAATAAATCTGTTGCTCTACCCCTAACAATTTTAACACTGACCAGGAACACCTTACTGACTTTACAACCTTGTGAGTATCTATCATAATAATGCAGACGTTGACAATGATTGCAACATGGCAAGTGATAGACTTCGTTACGCAGCTTTACTATCCACCCGATGACATCTATGCAGAGCTAATTTTCTAAGCCTGTCCCATTGCTTCATGAAAACAAGCTGACTGTCATTCATTGTAAGGGCCCATTAATTTTATGGCTTATTGGCTTAGCACCTTCATGAGTTGTCATTGTCAGGATAATGTTCTGTCTTTCATTGTCTCATAGTAAAAGACACTCTTACTCAAATGTAATGTGAGGCATTGTGGTGAAAATGTGAAAAATCATAGTTGAGTTGAAATTTCTTTGAAAATAAGATAACATTTGACAACATCGTCCCGATTTGCCGGGGACCTTGTCCCAATTAGGTATATGAATTATGCAGAAAAAACTCCGTTCCTGAATTTCATCTTAAATTTCCCAGGTTTCTCGACAATAGAGGTGCTACTGTATTTGAAAAAAATTTATAGAAAACAACCTCAGTAACAAATATCTTGAATTTTATGATTAATAAATGTCATACAATATTCACAGCATAAGTTTATAACTTTAAACTTAAATTAGGAAATTGTTCCCTCCTCGTAGTATTGAAAGGACTAATGCCAAATATGCTAAAAACTTCCTAAACAAGGAACAAGCTTGATGAATTATCTTATTTTTTATTCCACAAATTTTAGACTCACACAGAGGAGTCTCAGGTCTCTCTATTCAAGAAAGAAGACTCAAATGAATCAGGACTCATCAATCAAAAGTCTTTCACTGATAAAGAAGACAAAGATAACCTTAAAGACCTGCCAAAAACTGCTGTACGTGAGGCAGAAGTCCCATCCAAGATGTCTGTAACAAGGGAAGTTTCATTTGATGAAACGACATTAACAAGAGCCAGTGGTGCTGAACTTTCCAAAATTTCTCAGGGAAAAAGTAAGATATTTTTATTAAAATTTATGTATCGAAGGGAAAATTATTACTGTATGTGTCATTAAAGATGTATATCAAATACTTTCTCATCCTCTATATAATACTTAATTGCAATTAATACAATTACTTTTATGCGGCTTACTGTGATAAATAAATTGAATTAAACAAAAACAAACAAACAACCTGTCTTTAAGTGAGAAAATATTGCCTCTTGTTTTGTCCTTTTTTAAGTTCATGGGTTCCAACATAGCCTGATATATGAAATATTTTAATTGACTACACCATAATCTGGAAAGTAAAAATGGTGGGGTAATACAGTTCAGTGAATAACAGGAAAGTCTTCTCCTTGTTTCCTCCAAGCACTCACATTTTAATGCAAGATTGAATTTATTGAAGATTAGGGAAAATGTAGTTGTTAGATGGCAATTTCTTTTTTGAATATTGATAATACATGAACACTAATAATGTATAGTTTGCCATGAAAATGAAAAGAGGTATGTTATATGAAAAGATTGCTTTGCCATGTTTAAAAAACAAATTTGAAAGAAAACAAAAACAAAAAAAATGTTCTACTGATTCTGCAAACCTACTTCTTTATATTGGGTATTGTGTATGGATCTTAATAGTATTATTTCTAATGGGGGACATAAAATTATGTACAATACATAAAACATGAATCATGTCTACATTCTATTAATTTATCCTCAATTTACTTGACTCTCTTTAAAGGGCATAAATTATGTAAAATACATAAGACATGAATCATGTCTACATTCTATTAATTTATCCTGAATCTACTTGACTTTCTTTAAAGATAGTTATCTACAAGATGCCACATTGATTTCTATATTTTTTTATAGCCAGTCAAGCATCTGATCTACATCGGCTTAGTGCTCAAGGTTCTAAGCTGAGTTTTAAAAGCATCGATGCAGACAGAGGTACTGGTTGGAGGGCCGAGGCAGGCTCAGATTTCAAAAGTGGTAGAGCTTCAGATGCCAGTTCTGTCCCAACTTTCACTAATCACCCAGTATGTGTTTGTATTTACATTTACATTAGAAACTTTTTAAGGTTTGGGGTTTTCTTTTTTTTTTTTTTTTTAGTAGATATTGGTAAAACACTGGAATTTACTTTTAGATATCTTGATGTTCAATATGCGACACATTTTAAAACAATCTTTCCCCTGTCATCATGGCCAATGATAAAGTGTAAGCCTTTGGTTAGTCTTAAGATCAACTTTTAGATATGAATTAAGGTTAAAGTTAGGGTATGGGTTAGGCTAATTTTTCCACCTCAATACAGATAATAACAAACTTTCTTATTTAAAGTAAAAAACAAACAAACAAACAAAAAACAAAAAAAATTCACATTTGATAATTTTGGAATTCAAACTGTTGAATATTTATGTTTGTCAACCACACAAGTAAAGAAGTTTTGTTTTGTGTTTTATATTTGTGTTTAGATGAATGTATACAAACATTATTTCAATGATATGTGTTTGTTATCTTCAGTTGATAGATACCCCTGGAATAACTGGCTGGCACTGGGAAGTTGCTATTACATATACGGATGTTTTAGCAACTGTTGTACTGCATGGAAATTCTGCCTCAATTCAGAAGCATGCTTTGATTGGCAGTAACATTGACGTAGAAAACATACATCGTCGCGGCTACAATAGTAATATCAGCATTGGAAGCAGTCAGTTGAGCAGTGCAGGTCTTTTGGATCTGGCATTTTTTAAACCAAGAAATGAGTCTTCTGATGGTGGTATGAATCCATTTTCACTGACTTTCATTTAGTAATGGGAATTATCAATGGGATTAGCTTTCAAAAGAGAAAAAAATGGATTAACGGATGTATTTGCTTTCACAAAATCAAACCAGGGATGGACTAGATACACACTCTGCTAGAAATCCCTTTCCATGTGCACGATGTTCTTTCTTTTCTCTTAGTTACAAGAAAATCAGCAGCTGACATGGCTCTGAAAAAGTATCCAATATCAATCATTATGATATAATGAAAACTTTTTTGAGCACAAGCTATAAGAAATGTAATGCATTCTACAAAGTACCTGTATGAGTTCGTGCGTAAAATGCAATAGATTTTGTTTGTGAATGAGAGCCTACTTTTTTTTCTAAAACCATTGTTTAGGTCCAAATGACTGGAGCTGGAGAATTCGTTATGGGGCCATTCAATCATTGGTTAAAGTTTGTAGAAGTCTGGATGGAGACACGAATCGGGAAGGTCTGCGATCAACAGCTTGGAATGTTCTTCTGAGGGCTCATGCCATGGAAAAAGATGCTAGAGTGTTGGAAGCTCTAAAAGTTGGTCAGGTTAGGAATGAAAACTGATATTTTTTCGCTCAATACATGCCTATGCACAATCACACTTATAATTCTCATCAACTCAAAATCTAACGAAAATACAAAATCTAAGAAGAAAAAAATCATTGACTCTTTTAGATGTTAGGGAGGCTTAATATACTAGCATATCAAAGTCATTAATTTGATCTCAACGACCTTTATTTGTCTTTTCCTTACCTTTCATACTTATCATTGTATTTAATATTGTATAGATATTGGACTTTAATACAAGGTAAAAAAAAAAACAGGGAAAGTTAGTCCCGAACCCATGACTGGGTAAAGGGGAATTAGGGGTAGAGCCCTAATTATACTAGACATACGGCATAATGTGGTAGTTTGCCATTGCTTTCCACATAGAAAGACCTAGCTACCCATTTATACTGCTGGGTGAACAGGCGGCTCTGATAAAAACCACTGACCGGCTGGGGGTCGAACTCGGGTCACCTACCAACTGAGCTACCGGGCCACCTGATCATAAGTCTTTGAAGATGGATTGAAAAGGAGAGAGGTGAAAAAAAGAGTTATACGTGATGTAAAAAAAGTCAAAACCTCTTCCCGATACAGTGACTGACTGCTACACTGCATAACTGTGGTGAACTCACATCCAAGTCTTTGCGCCACCTGAATTATGGCATTTGCCAATTGCACATTCCATTCGACACAGGATCACAGAGACAGAAATCATGGTTGTCTGTTTGACACTTTGTTACATAGTCAGAATCGGTAAAAATTAATATGTCTCAATGAAAATGAATAGAGACTTTTATAATGACAGACTTTGTTTAGATTCCTGTTTATTTTTCTATCTTCTTTCTACAGGTGCATACAGATGGCAACTGCCAGCTAGATCAAACCTCGCAGGATAATCCTAGCTCATTGGGAATGCGAATTGCTGCAGGATTGTCAGCCATCTACTTACCACCACTGCCACCACCGGCAACTGCATCACCACCAAAAATAATTTCCAGAAATCGCACTGTGCCTCGTCCACAAGTCTCACTTAAGACAAAGACTGGACAACCTATGAGAACTTCCCTCAAGTAAAGCTTTCTTCCTCTTAACAAAATTGGCTAATATATATATATGTCAATTTATACATATATATTACTTATCAGTATGTAGTCTTTTTCAACACCAAACCTTTCATGATAATTTTGTTTTGTTTTGTTAATGAGTAATGAGGACATGTTTTATCATACTGCTGCCATTCCTAATGGACTAATTAACATTAAAAAAAACCACTTCACTCAAAAAAATAAAAAAAGAAACACTCTGATATGGAAATGAAAACAATGAAAAAGCTCTATTAAAGTTATCTTTTAATTAAAAAAAAACAACAACTACAAAACAACATAAAATACTATATCCATCCTCTCACCTCTAAACATTTTGTCAGTTTGAACATCCTTTCACTATTTTTACTCCACTTTCAATATCTTCCTTTCCACCATTTTCATACTCTCATTCTTCTTCTCAAGCTTTCTACAAACAGACAAAAGATCATAAATTTTTGTGTTTTGAGATGGGCCACGACAGAAAGTTGAATGAAATACTAAATTGAATTTCACACTTCAATGTTTTGCTTTTTAGAACAAGAAATTGATAAAAGGGCACTTAAAATGGTCGGAGTAGCATCTCCTAATGAGACTTTTTAGTGTCTATTGCTATGTGCAAACATATTTCATAGTGAATTTAAGTAACACAGCTATAAATGGTGATTCATGGGTCTACTGATTGTACGTGATAGGGTCAATCCAGGTGACAAAGGATTAATATACTGGTAAATTATTCAGGAAGACATTGGTGCATTTTTTTTTGTAAACAAAATACCAGCAAATCAGAGGTTTTGTCAAAGATAGTTGATAATAAACAATCTCGGTGGCAAATGGCCAAAATGTCATTTACAATGAATTTAGTGTATCTCTGTAAACAAACAAAAAAAAAGGAAAAAGGCAAGCTCACTCAAAACAAAATCTGTTACTTTGATTAAAATTTTATGTTCTCTTTCCTCCAGACAGGAGATAGAACTTGCAACAGCTCTTTATGAGCAAGCACCAAGTTATAATACAAGGACCAGTTTTGATTTGCGCAGAGTTGTTGAAGATCAGGTGAATATAATTATTATTGTTTGTCACAGTCTTCTATGTCATGAAATCTCATTAGACTGGTAGGATTAGAAGATTTTTATCCTTCTAATTCTCTCCCCAAATCTTGTTTACTTTCATACTTCTTATGGGTAATAGTAATAGATATAATAATGTTACAAAAGCAACAAACAACCAAAAACAGAGAAAAATGCTCCCCAAAAAAGAAAGACCATGTACGAAGAGTAAAATGTGTTGAACAAATGATCTTTCCCTTCAGTGGAATATGATTTTCATGGTATTGCATCAGCTTGTCCCAAAGCTCACCTACCTGGCTCAATTTTCAAATCAATAAAAGCTTTGCCAAAGCTCCCCTTCCTGGCTCAATTTTCAAATCAATAAAAGCTTTGCCAGAGCTCCCCTTCCTGGCTCAATTTTCAAATCAATAAAAGCTTTGCCAAAGCTCACCTTCCTAGGTCAATTTTCAAATCAATAAAAGCTTTGCCAAAGCTCCCCTTCCTGGGTCAATTTTCAAATCAATAAAAGCTTTGCCAAAGCTCACCTTCCTGGGTCAATTGTCAAATCAATAATAATTTTGCCAAAGCTCACCTTCCTGGGTCAATTTTCAAATCAATAAAAGCTTTGCCAAAGCTCACCTTCCTGGGTCAATTTTCAAATCAATAATAATTTTGCCAAAGCTCACCTTCCTGGGTCAATTTTCAAATCAATAATAGCTTTGCCAAAGCTCACCTTCCTGGCTCAATTTTCAAATCAATAAAAGCTTTTATAAATTTTGCATTCTGAGTATTGAATTTAACAGAGATAAAACTCCTTACGTTTCTCTCTCACCACCACTATCCCTAACCTGTTGTTTAATCCATGCCATCATATGTGTATGAACAATCTTGTCTAATCTCCACAACTGTTTTTCCATCCTAGTGGCGCAAAGAGATGCAGGCTAAGCTTGAGGCGGAAGAGAAAGAAGAACTGAAAAGACTTCATGAAATACAGGTCAACAAAGAAAAGCAAGAGAGAGAGACAGAGGCACTGAAGCAGAAAAAGTTCTCTAAGAAAACCAACAAAGATAATGTCATGCAATTGGGTTTGCCAAGAAAAGAAACACCTCTGGGAAGTTTTAGTTAAAAGATTAAACTTTTATAATTAATGGCAGTTCCATTTCCACAGAGCTTTCATCTCAAAGAGGATCCTAATTGCCATACCATGAACATATCTTAATAACTATAGTATTTCTTATAATTCTGCATGTGTAATTTATTGTTATAACATTGCATGGAAATTTTAGTTTAGAGATTTTATTTAAAAAATAAATAAAAAGTAATGATTGCATTCCAGCAAGATTTTATTTGAAGAGGACCCTAATTAGCTGTACCAAGATAGCATTTTGTTATCTGTGTTTCTTAGAAGTCTGCATTTGTAATTAAAATTTGTTGTTATAAATTGTAATGGTAGGTGTATGGATATAATGTTTTACAGCTGTACAGCTATGTTTTTGCCTTTGCCTTTGATTTTGATGTTGATCTATACATGCAGCCAAGATGATTCCTGGCTGGATCTAAAAAAGTCATAAATGTAATATAGATTTAGACATTTTTTTGTCATCACATTGGTGGGTTTTTTATAGTACAGGATGCGTAGTTTACAGTAATACATGTAGGCCGACTAAGATGTAGCAGACAGAGGTAGGCTACCTGGCATTGCACAAGTTAAAAAGGACAATTTTCTCTCTCTGTTTCTCTGTCTCTCTCTCTCTCTGTGTCTCTCTGTCTCTGTCTCTCTGTCTCTCTGTCTCTGTCTCTGTCTCTGTCTCTCTCTCTCTCTCTCTCTCTCTCTCTCTCTCTCTCTCTCTCTCTCTCT
>JAOYNN010532682.1:3030-14439 GCA_025770095.1 Goniobranchus kuniei
ATAGGGTATAGTTCTTTGCAGGTTTGTGCATTGTTTAGTTTTTGCAAATAATATTTTCGTTTCGCCATTCTGATGGTCTTATATATCTAGCGTCGCTTTTCCTTCAATATTTCTTTGTGAATTGTAATCTAGATTTTCTCCATTGCCTTTCAGCTTGTCTTTTCTCTCTCTTTTTGGATTTAATTTCATCAGAGAGCCATGGGGCACTCGGGTGGTTTGTGACCTGACGTTTGCGCAGAGGGGCATGGTGATCGAGAACGCCTCGTAACATTGTGCAAAGTTTCTGCTGATGGGTTTTCATATGAATCAAGACATATTCCTATGTCGTTTTTGAATTCTTCTAGATTGATGGCTTTGATTGGTCTAGAGATGACATTCCGTTTACTCTTTCCATTCGCTCGAATGATACCTCAAAAGATCAGCGAAAAATGGTCAGATAGTGCAAGATCCGTTACCTGAATGTCTTTAGGCAGTTGATATTCCTTCCTAATTATAAGTAAATCTAGTGTACCAGTATGTCCCGACCTGTGAGTTGGCTCATTAAAATATCACCAAGCAGGACATTACATTAAAGAAAATAAAAAGAAAAAAAAAAATCTTTCCAACAAGCAAGGCAACAAAAGAGTCCTATTTTTGAAAATATATTCTTATCAATTGGGAAGTCTAAATTGTCATTTCTGTCATCTTTCTGTTGTGATGCACAGGGTGATTCCAAAGTCCTGTCAGCATAAGGGTATTAATAGGTAAAGAACCATGAAAGTTAGCCTCTCCAAACTACACTGGATAGACATAGCAGCTTTTGAGAATTATACCACACCATCAATCAAATATAAAAAGAGAATGGAAATCACTAAATGAACACTACAAATAGATCCAGATGAACCCTTCCATGCTCATATGAGTATTACAGCTAATCCTGTATTGAATCTAACTCTAAATGAAGTTTTTCAATTTCGCTATGCATGTATGTACATGTAATTCTTTTCAACACTGTTTTAAAAAATTTATTTTTAAGTTTTGCTCTGCAGTAAATTTCACGGACAATAGCTGTTATTTACTGCAACTCCAATAGTGATTTTAAGTTGTTATTGTTTTTCCATACCCATTTAGTCCATGTTTATAATATATTTTTTTCTGTCTCCTCTGATTATTTCCTTCACTAGTAAAATGAATTGATAATTGTTTTGTTGTTTATTTTTCAAGTAAGAAAATATCACTTTTTGATGTATCTCCAAATGGTTCGTGTTGTATGATAATTCCATACATATACATATATATTTTCTTAAAATCATTTTGTCAAAATTTAAATTACAAAAGTAACTGGAAATTAAGTAATGAAGATAAACAGCCAGATACTCGTTTTCTCACAGTAAACCCACCGATGAAGAGATATGGAGAGGAGAGTGATTTGATGTATTATATGTTACATCTCATGTCTCAATAGAGGATAATAAGGCATCAAGAAATCCCATCTGATCCTGTCCTTGACACATCCCTGTTTATACCCTTTCTTCTCCAATTCCAATGCTTCGTTTACATGTTCCTCTTGGTTTCCCATTTCTTTCTATTTCCCTATCATTGCCATTTCAAAGCTTGAACAAATGGCTTGATATATTAATTTCTAGGAATCTTTGTCTGCTCTGCAAATCCTTGTTAAACACTCTATGCCCCCATGATTGAATGTTTTTAGAGATACATTCTAAACTGTTCAGTTTGCTATCTATTTTCTTTTTTGTGCCACATGATTTAATGTATTAGTAAGAGTCATCATTGGAGAAGAAATCAAGGAACACTTGATTTCACTTGGGTCTTTTCCTTGTTGTGTGGATGTTTATGTGGTTGTTTGTTTTTATTTTGTTAGGATCTATTTTCAGATTGTCCTTTTTACCCTGTGCAAAGCTGGGGACCTCTGCTGGTATATAGATCAATAATTCATTTTTTGCTGACTGGAACCTGAAAGTTAACATCAATCTTCTTCTTTCTTTGGCTTATCCTAATTCAGGGGGACCATGTTGAAGGTTTGTAATCGTTAGTAAGTTCTTTTCATGTCAGATCCCTTCCTGATGCACTTTTGACAGAGGACACAAAAGCAATTTTTTAACAATTATAGGAATTGATTTGATTCATTTTGCTGGGCTGTGGTTTTGCAGTCTTCTTTATCTACATGATATATTAAGATTTTGATTTATCAAGAAAAGACATTGAAAGGAATTTTGACAAACAAATTTCATGCTGCTTGATGTAAGGTAAAATATTAGGGCTGTTAATATGATATGTTATCTAAGAAACAAAAGGAATAAGTTCGCAAGGTTGCCTTGGTATTTTGTTATGTGATGACAGCAACAAACTTTTCCCGCATTAAAAATGTGTTCAGTTCAGGGTACATTATAAGCTAACAAATGTCATGAATCATTAAAAAGTTATCAAAATTACTGGTAACAAGAAGGATGTGGCAAAGTTTTTAATTTACTGAAGACCACAATGAAAACATTATGTGATCTAATTGCCTCACCTATGTACAGCCCTGATTGCAGTCACTGCAGTCTCAACTTCAGGATAAAAAAATGTCTTCTTGTAACAGTACATATCAAAGTGGCCGTCTATGCATGCAAATAATATGAACATAAGAAAGAAATAACCTTTCAGCATAATTTTTTTTATTATTAATTTTATTGTTACTTTATATCATGTGTCTCAGTCTTGTGCCCCAAAGGACTAAGGGGAGAACATGAGGGAACTGCAGAGGAGATCTTGTTCCAATTGTCATAATCCCATGAACTGATATGAGTGCTGCAGGGGTCGGTGGCTCCAGTCTTTGATGTTGTCAACCAAAAATTTCCTTTGGTAGTCTCGTTTTCTCTTGCCTTCAAGTTTTCCTGTAAGATTGTTTTTATCACAGTATTGCGTCAGGTAATTTGCCCAAACCATATCAGCTTTCTCCTCTTTATGGAGGAAATTAGAGGTTGGTGAGGGCCTATGCACTAACTGATATTCTATTTCACATAGGCATTGGTCTTGTGTTCCTATTAAGATATTTTGAAGAGTGTTCCATGGCATTTGCTCCAGAATAGCAAATGCTTGGATTTTCTTTTCCAGTTCAGTAATCTCGATGTCAGAGTATGTAGGAGAATGGAAAACACAATTGCTTTACAGAGGGAGTATTTGGTGCAGAACCTGGTGTTATTTCTTTCAATAAACCTATCAAGTCTGGCTAGTGCTGATGCTTTTGCATTGATTTATGCTTTTACTTTTTTTTATTGATATGCCGTCTGTTGTAAGGCATAGGTATTTAAATTGGCTCAATTCTTCTCCAGTGTTTCTCCATTCATACATATTTCTGTGCAGTCTTTTTTTGTGCTATCAACCATAGTCTTTGATTTTTCAGTGCTGACCACCATGCCATGTGCACTTGTTGATTTATGTATTTATCTGTGAAATTTTGTACTTCCTGTTTGCTGCTGTCCATGAGATCAATGTTGTTTGCAAGTTCAGATTTGAAAAGAGCGGGTGATGAAATGCAGCCCTTTAGCTTTGTGAATTTTTGTACACTGCCTTGATGGTTTCAATGATGTATTTGTCAGTGTTGAAATGCCTGATTATCTGCCAGATTTCATAATGCCGTACTCTGATAAAGGCCTTTTAAAGTCTATGAAATAATGCATAATGCTGAGAATGTCTCTTGATAAGGATTCTCAGATTGGAAATGTGTTCCATTTTGTTACGTCTTGGACTGAAGCTGGCTTTTTTTCTGCAAGACAGCTCGGTTCTTGAGTCTGTTACAAATTACTTGTAATTAAGCTTCGTCTTATGCAGGTGGCTTGTGAGGTTGATGTTCTGTAATTTTGGTTTTGTTTAAGATTTCCTTAATTTGGTATGGTAAGTGTTTTTGTCAATTATTTTTGGGCATTTTTTTAAAGTCTAGAATCTTTTGACGGAGTTGTTTAAAATGCCCAACTATTTCATCTCCTCCAGGTTTAATGTGGCTTGCTAGGATGCCATTGCTTTCAGATTTCCTGTTCTCCAAATGTTTTTTTGGAAACAGAAACATGACATCTCATAGACAATCAATGAACAATTCTTTACCCTTAGGTCAGAAACAATGACATCCAAAATTTTCATTTTAATTTTTTTTTCAAAGTTTCTTAACAACTTGAATTTTATTTTAACTATAAAATGTTCATTCAATTTAATTAGTGTAATTGCTTTGCTGTAGAATAAAACTTCTGGAAGCTGTGCTTTTTTAAAAGCATTTAAGGTTTTGATGGATCTCTGGCTCGCCCCTTGAAAAAAATGTGAAAGTCATACGTTAGGACAGTTAATCTTAACAAGGGATCTGTGGGAGGTTAAGAGTAACTCTGCTGATCAGTTAAGTTGGGAGTCTTAATGCCTTTTTCAGTCCCCCCTTTAATTTATGACAGTAGTATCATGTCTTTTGAAAATGTCCATTATTATTTATTTTCCTAATGAAAAAAACTGCCCATTCTAAAATGACTTTAAGCTTTTGCTCTAACTTTGCTCGTGAAAAAACAAAACAAAAACAGACAATAATAAGACTTTAGATCTTGAATAAAAGTGAAACTTATATGGACAGTCTTTGATTTACACATATAGGTCATTTAGTGTGGATGATGCAAGTAATTAATTGTTGATACTTCTTGATTTTGGTGCATCTCTCTTTGGTGGCAGCATGGCTGTGGGACTGTGAGGTTCTGAGTTTGAAACCGGGATGTGCCATGGCGTTGTTTAGTCCTATGAAAAGGCTATTTACATACATTTTCCTCACCCAACTTAGGTATCATTGAGTACCTGACCATAGGCAGAGGAGGATCTTGTCATTGTGTCAGAGCAGGTGCACCCATAAATTAGCTGCATCTCTTTAATATACTCCACATGGAGCTGAGAAGGTATTTGGTTAGAAAAGACCTGACAGGGAACATTTATTAGAGCATATTTAGTTGATTTAGTGTTATATACCTTATCTTGTGATAGTCCTTCTCATGTCTTGGACACATAGAGTCGTCACGACCTTCCTTCATGTCTGTGGTGTGCTGTTTCCTTTGCTTCCTGTCTATTGAATTTTGAATTTTTCAAATCCCTCTTGATCATCTCCCCTCATGAAAGTCCAGGTCTACCTCTGGTCTTCCTTAACTCACTGTAGACACTTACCGTACCTGTGATGGGATTGCCGATATTATCACTGAAGACGTTTCCCATATGCCTGACAGGATAAACATTGAAAATGTTTTACGCCAACACGTTTACAGTGACAGATGCGGGAACCGTCGCTAGCGCAAACAGGGGCCTTTGTTTTGGTTTTGATGCAATTTCCGGGAGTTATCGTTCCTGAAGGGAAGTCATTTGTGTCAGATTTATAGGTGAGCCAAAACGAAAACTACACAGAACGAAAATGTGTTTTTTCATGGCAAGTAGAAAGAATATTTTTACGCTATTTAATGATGGAAATAGTTATTCTTCAAATCTTGATTTGGATTTAGATGACTTAGATCAACATTATGTGCTAAATTTTGGCAGTGACAGTGATTCATCAGATGATAATATGATTTGCAAATTCTCAAAATTGACAGAATTTTACAATTTAGAAAAAATTCAATTGAAAGAAACAAATTGATATAATCAAAATCTTTTTTTTTGCATAGGTGTCAGTAACCTTACACTAATTAACCTGTAAATATGGTGTTAGTGGAGTTTTTTATTTCTGTAGTCCTCAAGAGTTGTGGGGTCGAAAAAAGGCCAGTCTCCAGTGAGTTAAAGGACCAGGTTTTTAAAGCAGAGCTTGTAATGGTTAACCTTATAAATCATTTGAATTTGCCAATAGCTGCTGCCGATACCCTCACCAAAGCTTTTGGTGATGTGTTTACAGATAATGAGATTGCAAAATATTTTTCATGTGCATGAACAAAAACGACCGCAATAACCCATGACCTTGCAAAATTACACCAGGACGAACTGTTCGCTTGCATGAGGCATGGTCCATTCACTGTTTCTACGGATGGTTTGAATGATAGTAAAAGCAAATTGTTCACCATAGTAGTGAGGACTACAGATCGTGAAACTCAGTAAATAATGCAGTGAATCTGCAACAGGGGAAAATATATTCCACATCATTGATTCAGTTATGAATGAAAATATAATTCCCTGGACATACTGCCTAACTCTAGGTGATACAATGCATCGGTGATGACAGGGGTTCACAAAGATGTGTTTTCATTTCTTAAGAAAAAGAATCCCAATATATTCTTAGCTAGATGCACACTGCATCTCATTCATCTAGCAACAGAGAAGCTGCAGTAAGTCCTGGTAGCTCAGTTGGTAGAGTGGCTGATTGCCATGCGAGGTGGCCCAAGTTAGAAACCCAGCCGGGCAGTGGATTTTTTTCGGGACCCCTGTTACCCAGCAGTATAAATGGGTAGCTAGGTCTTTCTAGACTAGGTGAAAGTAAAGTCAGCATGGAAAACAATGGCAAACTACCACATTATGCCGTATGCCTGTATAATTAGTGCTCTACCCTTAATTCCCCTACACTCAGTCATGGGTACGGGACCAACTTCACTTTAAGTCCTGCTGATCTGCTCACAGATATTTATTATTATTTCCGCAAGAGCTAATGTAGACAGAAGGGACTGGCAGACTTTCAAGCTTTATGTGGAACTGAGCAAAAGCTTATGCTCAAGCATGCTGCCACTCGCTGGCTCAGTATTGACAGGTGCTTAGACAGACTGCTCGACAAGTGGAAATCCCTTAGAGCATTTTTTGATACTGAAAAAGAAAAGTTGAAAACAAATTCATGTAGTGCTCAGGATAAAGCAAAAGTGATTTCTGACCACCTATCATCGCAGACAGCAAAAATTTACACATTGTTATTCACTTTCTTTCTGATAGCCAACCAGAGTGACATACCATGTATTGCAAAGCTGCATGACTCTATGTCGAGATTGTTAAGGGATGTTCTCAAGCAGTTCATTAAACCATCTGCATTTGGAAGAAATAAACACGCTGTGGATGTTGGTTTCATTTCAAAATGTAATATAAAGGACTGGGAAGATATTGTGAATGGAGGGACAGCAAAGTCTTTCATTTCAGGGAAGAAGTATTCACGCAGCAAAGTGAATGACTTTTATGCTCATGTCATTGGGTATTACTGAAAGGTCGCTCCATACCTCAAGGACAATCTGCCCTACAATGATCAAACTCTGCTAGATTTAGCTATAACTGATCCTGAAAATCTTACACAAGATGGGTTAACAAAAAGAGTGGATAAATTTGCCTCCAGATTTCCTGTCCTTTTACAAGGTTTCAATAAAGATGAGCTTCACAATGCATTTGCAGAATTGCAAATCATGGAACTGAAAAAGATGGAAAGAGATGACCATATTTGTGGGGAGGCTATGAATCAAAATTCAGCTGTTAAACCAGCTTGCTTTTTTTGCTTGGACTGATGACTGTTCCTCATGGATCAGCCCATTGCGAGTGAATATTTTCTCATGTGGAGAAAAACCACACAGAGTTCCGACATAACCGTGGGTCAACAACTTTAGAGGCCATGATGATTGTAAAGCATAGGTAAGGAGATCCCCTTCACTGGCAGTATACCCCTGAGGAACTGAAACATCTTAGGGGATCCTGTGTGCAGGCTCTCAAAGACTAAGTTTGCAACCCATCCTGTACATAGCTATAATATTGTAAATAGGTAAGTTAAAAAAAAGTATTATTTTTCTATTCCAAACATCAATTACTCAATGAAGCTTTACTTTCACAATTGTTATTATTATCATGCTTTTAAGTTTAGTTCAAAAGGAAAGCTTCACTTTAATAAGTTTTTTAGGTACCGGTATGTTGATTAGAGGATAATTCTCAGTGACTTGCGTTACTTCGATGGAATAAGAATTTTTGCCATAGAATAAGAATTTTTACAGCTGAAAATATAAAAACTCAAAATTCAAGGTTGGCATCTCTGTCTCTAGACTCATTAGAGTCAGTCGCCCTAATTTCCAGAATCCATGTTGGCTGGGTAACCAAAGTAACCAGCTCAACAAATCTGGTTTTATCTCGCTTGGTTTATTAGATCTGGGGCCAACAAACTTCATACAGTATCAGTAGTCTACTGGCCATCAAGGGAAACAACTCTAGGAACAAAGGTGTATCATTTTATTCTATAATGGACTCTTTAAGTGGTGCTGGTCAGAGTACAACTACAGTTGTACTTGGCACTGGGAAGTAGATACAGTAAATACGACTATAGTCGGGGATGGCAATGTAAGGGTTAAAGCAAAATGACACTGAGAAGCTTTTTATTTACAACTGGTAATTACAATGTGGATGTTCTTTGTTGTAAGATTTTATGCAATCAAAATTTGATTGTTTCATTTATCAGATTATTTCAACAAAAATTTTATTGTTTCTTATCATGACATATTATGAATCTCAGTATTTCATTGTGAAGTGTGAAGTGACTCTTTATCTATACAGTAATTACTCATCCTCTGGGATATTCTATGCTTTCTTTTCTGTTTCAAGAAAAGGTAAAAAAAAACAACAAAAAACAACCCCCACCCCCCCCTCCCCCCCCAAAAAAAAATTCTCTAGATAATGAAACTTCACAGGTTCGGTGTAAACACTAGAACTTTTAGGGATTTGTATGAAATTTGCATAATTTATAATGTAAGAAATGATATTCGTATGGATATGGGAATGATTGTAGAGTTGAATTCTTGACTTAAGAACAAGAAACAACAATGAAAAAAGAATGTTACTTGATTTTATTGGCCATTTTATCAAACTTTGTTGTTTCACAGGATACCATGCTGGTCTTCAGCTACCCCAAGGCATTGAGCATGCTGCCCAGAAACAGGCAGGCTTTGAAGACAAATATAAACTTGGACAGGTGAGAGATTACCTAGATACAATTTTTTTTCTCCTTTCAGATATTACAGAATTATGGCGAGATTCTATAAAGTAAAAAGGTTTCTTCATGATTCAGGTACAACTTATATTGCTCAAACATTCTATTTATTTTTGAATGCTGTCCCCAATGAAGAGTGATACATTTTACCATTACCACTGAGCAAATCCATGCCGTTCCTAAAGATTTTGCAACTTCTTGTAAAGCAAAAAGGGGAAAAGAGATCCCACTACACTTATTTGTAAACAAAAATAAAAATGGCAAGAAGTACCATGAGGGCAAGACAAGTACATTTGCTGTATCTCTTTACAGTCAAAAATTAGCTGGAAGCACATGGCAAATTAAGGTTCATGCTTCCTGATGCGCCCCATTTTTTTCTGTTTTCTTTTGGTCCAATTATTGGTTTGGAGAAATGTTGTATATATGTGTATCATAGAGGGATGGCAGATTTCCGAAAATTTTCAATTTTATGAAAAATTTCGTTGTCTGAGGTTTGCCGAAGATTTCGCCAGTCAGAAATTGAATTTCGGCCGAAAATTTGGTAAAAAAATTGGACAATAAATTTTCGGTGGGGAATTTGGCCAGAAGAAAAACAATAATTGGCCGGAAATAGTGGACCAGAATATCAGTATCGAGGTATATCTTTCCACTCTGTGTTGTCGAAGTCGGACCCATTAGTACTTGCAGTAAATATATGAAGATATTCGATACTCTAATATAACCGCAAGCCCATACATATTATGAGGTTGAATGGGACCAAAATGCATGGTCAATGTTCATCGAGCATACCTCACATGAGAAACCGTGCTAAGCACACAAACGCATTTTGGAACAATACAGTGAAAACTTCTTATAACTACAACCCATACTGTTTTCTTTAGGCAAGACTGAAAGTTCGAGGCGCACGGCAAGTAGAAAAGTGCTTGTTGAGCAGACCGGTCTATAGCAAGCAGTTTTACTTTCCTCCTTTTATTTTCGGAAGAGCTGTAGAGGTGGCCGCCATTGCTATTTTTCGGATCTAGGAATGAAGCCGTTTTACCCTTTAATACCATCCACAAAGTGTGAAGTTACAGATGCTTGTTTGAGGGAACAGCTCCCGAGGTCGAGAAGTGTAATTTGAAGGAGGAGGGCTTTGGATTATCAAATGATCTTGAATCTCATGGGTGCCGCGAGCAACTGCTTATTAGGCCCTCGTACTACGGATAGGCTTAGGTCAGCTTGCCATTGCCTAGCACTTTCCGCTTATATCGCGCTTGCGAGTGTACAGCGCATTGCATTGGAAACGGGTGCCTATGGGCTAGGTTGATGGAAGTGAAACTCGTATCCACAAATGTCTGGAAAAAAAAAGTAAAATGAATCTTGATCTAGACCTGCAAAAAAACCCCCAAAACTACAATAATATTACAATACTATGATACAGCCTACCTCGCAGCACAACTGCCCCGTTTGTTTTCTTGACTTCATGATTTCATGGCATGCTTACTATATATCGAGAATCTGTAAGCCTAAGTACATCGATGATGCAGGGAAAAAAAACTCACTGGATGTGGCTAGATTTAGATATCTAGATTGAGAAAATTAATCTAGATCTAGATCCAGTCTGAAGAATAAATTCAAGTGGTTGTAATTAGCAATGCCAACTCAATTTTAAAATGTTAGAAAATTGTAAAAAGAAATTGAGTATGTAGATATATGAGTGACAAAGACAAAGCTTTTTGAGGTTTGAAAATTGATCAATAAATACAAAAGTTATGCCTATTTTCATTCTCGAAAATTTGACTGAAATTGGGGAAAAATGCTAGAGGGCTTTTGTACTGGGTGAATGGCAGCAGCCATTGACTTGAAATGACTTGAAATATTTGGAAAAGCAATGTCATGTTGAAACCATATTTGTCATTCTTGTAGAATAAGATTCACACGTAGGTATAGTATTTTTGGGTGAAGATTTTAATTATGGTTTAAAAAATTTAACAATTTTAACCATTGGTCGTGAAAATTGTTACATAACAAGGTTATGTAATCATAAGAATTGTCCTTTGGAAAGGGCTTGTCTGTTTCATAAATATACAAATTCTTAATTTTATTTTTGTTTTTCAAAGAAGAGACCGGACTCTAATGCCAAAAAATGTCGTTTTGCACATTTCAAGTTAAGAATGTAGAATTATGTTGTGTTATATTACATAACAACACTGTCAGTTGAACCAAATAGCAATTTATATTTTTCTTTTCATAGAAACTGTATGTTGGAGAATCCAATAGATGATGAAGCTGATTAATGAGTCAGAATGAGAAATTATTTGGCGCTGATGCATAGTTTGATTGAAGTTATGTAATATTATATAATGCAATCAGAACCGAAATTTCCACCTCAGACAAAGCTTCAACTAAAAAACAGTTGTTGTTTGTTTTGTTTGTTTTGGAGGGAGGGGAATTGAAACTAAAAAGATTACAAATGCTATGAGAAGCTTTCCTAGACAAAAAAATAAAAT
>JAOYNN010532793.1:0-14439 GCA_025770095.1 Goniobranchus kuniei
GAGAGAGAGAGAGAGAGAGAGAGAGAGAGAGAGAGAGAGAGAGAGAGAGAGAGAGAGAGAGAGAGAGTTTAAAAGTGTTGGAGGTAGAGGACCAGGAAATAGGGAAAGGAACCCGACTTAGAGGGGGGATTGTATAATGATATAATCATGAGAATGACAGTGTGATAAATCTAGCCAAATGTTTAGAACAAGTCCATCAGGTCTTTTTTTTTATTTTGTGTATGTGTGTGTGTGTGTGTGTGTTATTATTATTTTTATTTTGCCCCGATCTATTACTATTAGCTATTTTTAGACTACCCTTTTCACCTCATTCAAAGCCAGGGACCTCTGCTATAGTGCGTTTCAAAATTCAAAGTCAGGTATTGAGGCCAAATATCTTCAAAACTAAACATCGGATGGAACTGAAATTTTGTATATGAGGTCTGGAATGACCATTACCAAACGAAAATCCTATTTTCACATTGTTATCTAGCATTATTAGAGATTTTTTTATTATCAAAGCTTTATGAAATACTCACGATGGTTGAATGTACAATATTTTTATGAATTACGTTAAAATAATACCATTCATTCGCACATCCAATGAAACCAAAAGAAAAATCCTCGAATAAAACTTAAGTTCTTTTTTTCGTTTGGATCCAGAGTAGCATATATTTAGATAGACGAGGATCGATCGATGTGATTTACATGGACTTTCAAAAGGCTTTCGATACCATTCCTCATCGATGCCTTCTCCTAAAAGTTGAGACATGTGAAATCAAAGGAAAAATATTGGGATGGATACAGGATTTTCTATTAAGCAGACATCAAAACGTTGTAGTAAATGGGTCTGAATCTGAAAGGGCAATGGTCACAAGTGGCATACCACAAAGAAGCGTCCTGGGTCCTATCCTGTTCATACTGTATATTAACGACCTTCCAAGTGTAGTAGACAATCCAGTCCGTATGTTCGCTGACGATACCAAAATTTTCACCCAAAGCACCAAAGAAGGAGCAACTCATTCCCTCCAATTGGACTTTAACAGATTATGTGAATGGTTAGAAAAATGGTTGCTGAATTTTCATCTACAAAAATGCAGTGTCATGAAAATCGGAAATTTTAAATCAAATATCAAATACACTATGAAAATCCAAGCAACTGAAGAAAAAGTCACCCTCAGCGAAACAAATGTATAAAAAGATATTGGAGTCTACATTGACAACAAATTACAGTTCAAACATCATGTTGCTCAAATTACATCAAAGGCAAATGGAGTTGTGGGAATTATCAGAAGATCATTTGGGTACCTGAATGAAGAACTATCTGCTCAACTCTATAAAGCAATTGTACGACCCATGTTGGAATACTGACAGTCAGCTTAGCCCCCAACATAAATATCTGCATCAAGACATCGAAGTCGTGCAAAGAAGAGCCACAAAATTGATACCGTCACTCCGAAAGAAATCTTGCCCTGAGAGGCTAGCTGCGCTCAGACTCCCTAACCTTGAACACAGACGTCGGAGAGGAGACATGATAGATGTCTATCCAAATTTCACCATATCAGAAAATAAAAGAACCAGGGGCACAGTCTCAAGCTACAAAAATTCCATCACCATCTAAATTTGACAGGAAATTTGTTCAATGTTAGAACGATTGATATATGGAACAATCTACCAGAAGATGTTGTGACGGCTCCTTCAGTCAATGCCGTTAAAAGCAGGATCGACGCTGTCTGGGATGGTAAACCGTTTGTGTATCATCCAGAATGCCATGCATGAGCATAATTTGAAGGAATGCTAAGGGTCTTGAAACGCGCATTCCATAAACTGATGTAAAGGGGAACAGGTGTGGACAACGCCTCAACCACCTCAAGTACAAGTACAAGTACAAGTATTATTATTATTATTATCGCTACGACCTGTTCAATGACGGCAAAAGAACATGACGTAGATTTATTATAGAAGCTTCTATTAAATTGAGATATAAGTCTGCATAGTTTTCTAAATCTACTCTCAAACCTAAACGCGTCGTCTCGTTTTAAGTTGCGACAAGATTCTTTACTGTATAACACTGAAATGTTGAAATTTTGTCAGCTCGACATTTTTAATATAGCACAAATAAACCAATTTCTTAAATGAAGTCGATTTTGAATTGAAAAAAAACCAACATTTTCGTTTGGTCATAGATACATCGAACCACCACACAAAGTCTCAGAAAGATTAAAAACAGGTTTTCTGAGATATCGACATTTTTCTGTGGCTCTCAATTTTGAAACGGGCTACAGTATATTATTCTACATAGGGATGGGTCAAGGAGAAATCTCTGAAATTTGAAAGCTCATCACCACATTGAAATTCGGACTATCAACAAGAGGAAGACCGAGAGAACAAAACCAGCGGAGATGTGTTTCTTCAGAAGAACACTCAAAATGAAATGGACAAAGGAAACATTCTGATACAGGCAGAAACCTTAGTCAACAAAAGAAGAACAAGACGAGCAACATTTTTCGGCTAATCAGGGCAATGATTATGACCATTATTACTACTCGCCATAAATCTCATTTATTTCTATTTGAATAAGCATGTGAACTTCTAAAAATATTAAATGTTAATGATTGATGAACGTGCGTGAATTTGTAAGGCGTTTAAAGATACGGGTTCTTTTACTCTAACTTTTGATACAGTGCAGTTCTCTATCACACTTCTAGACTTACAGTGGTGCAAAAGGATGGATTTAAACTTAGATTTCGGTCTAGTTAGAAGGAAACCTAGATCTAGCTTAAAGACCAAGGATGTGGTGATTATCACTCCTGAAACGATTCTCACTCAAGTAGCTTCATGTGCTATTTAAAAATACTAGTCTCAAAGAATTATGCAGCAATCAATGCATACATCAATTGTCTAATTACAAAGATAGCCATATCAGGTGTAGATGGTCCGATGGAAGGAAATGTTCCGTGTAGCTCTACCCAAACCACGGATAATATCACAGTTCTTGGACGACTTCTTTGTATCATGAGGACACTCTGGCTTCTGCCGATGAGAACAATGATGAGCCTGTTTTTTAATGCCATATTACGATAAGATAAAATAAGATAAGATAAGATAAGATAAGATGAGATGAGATAAGATGAGATGAGATGAGATGAGATGAGATGAGATAAGATAAGATGAGATGAGATAAGATAAGATGAAACGTTATTGTCCAAAACAGGCACATTAGTATGGTTCCAATTATATTGAAATGATTAATAATGATAATAATAAATTATAGCGATCACAATTACGTATACATATTATTGAGACAGTTCTATATAATTACATTTAATGATTATACATATAGCAACAACAACAAGAACAAACAAACAAGAAAACAAAGAAACAAAAAACAAAACCAAACAAGACAACCCCCACAAAAAACAACAAACAAAACAACAACAACAAAACAAAACAAAACAAAAACCGAGTCATTTTTTCTACAAACTGAACACTCATGATTATCTACCATAATGTCCAAGCAAAAAGCAAAACACACCATAGGAATACCAGGTCATGAACCCCAAATTGAAGCAATACATTTGTTTGCAGATAATGTTTTTCTCAATTTTAAAGTGTGAATCTTTATTCGATTTCTCTGCATTGCTCTTGAGTGATTATTAATGAAGTGAATAATGTGCAGAGTTGTGTCTATCTTTGGAATTGATTATCACATATTTTATTTAATGTAAAGACCCTTGTGCTCTATTGAGGAAAGGGACTACACAACCATTCATTTTATAATTATTAATTGTATTGTGGACAGGTGAAACTTTCCCTCCATCAAAGATTTTATGCGTTCTTCTTGCTAACTAACTTATCCATAGATGGTAATTGAACCTTGTTGTTGTCTCAAATTGTTTTTGTTGGGATTTTTTGTTTCTTTAGCTTTGGCACCACAAACTGTAAGGCAATGAACAGGTTGAAAAGTAAACATTAAAACTGTGTTCTGAAAATAAAATACTCTTAACTCAAACAAAGCAAGCCATTTCAAACACTGTAGAAAAATGAGAGGAATCTCTCTTCCTGCCTTCCAAAATACCTCTAACACAAAACATTAGGATATTATATGAGATAACAAGCTTAAAACATAACACAGGGTCTGGGCAAAGACTGAAAAGAAGTTTCAGTAAGCTCATTGACATATGTTTACCTATCATATATCTTTCCTATTTGGTTTCAATGCAAAATATATATGCATTTTATCTAAAACTCCCTAAAAATGCATTTCCACTTATGATCACGCTCATTTTATAAAGGCCTGAATAATTTTTTGGGAATTGTTTTGTTAATACAGTATTCAAATACTACATCAATTCCTAAATTTTGCTAAGACTTTTAATGGATTTGGTTGTTTAAAGGACTTATGTGAAATAATCGAGTATGCTTTACTAAAGACACTGAGTAAAAAAAACCCCAAAACAGTTCAGAATATGTAAAAATGAGTTATGCATTTATCAAATGAGCATGAAGATATGTTGTTCTGGCAGAATCATCTTTGCTCATTCAAAGTCATATTAAAGTTGAGGTGTTCATTATTAAGTTTTGTATTAGAGCAATGGACTTATGCTATTATAGGAAAGATAGATATTCCTTTACGTTAGCTGTGAATTTCTTTCAACTCCAAGATTTTAGGCATAGGTTGTTCAGGTTGCTTGTTTTCGCATTCTATTCATATTTTAGACATAGTAGAAAATTATTTTCCTTGCATGTTGTAGGAGATTCCATAC
The DNA here is from genome assembly GCA_025770095.1 of Goniobranchus kuniei. Taxonomy (NCBI): domain Eukaryota; kingdom Metazoa; phylum Mollusca; class Gastropoda; order Nudibranchia; family Chromodorididae; genus Goniobranchus; species Goniobranchus kuniei. Next base: position 4,746 of record JAOYNN010532793.1, read on the forward strand.
AACACCTGACGATCATCTGTATGAAGATTAAGAATTCTTCCAACTTCGACCCATTAGCTCCTTTGTTTATTTTGTATTGCAAAGCAAAAAACTTTTCGAATGCAAAACAAAGGACAGTATGAGTTAAAATACCAAGAATTAGACCCATATTCTAAAGTGGCTTGAGATGGCTTGAAGCTTGTTATTGTTATGGAAAGTAAATATGGATACTCTGTGAAAGAAGATAATTGCAAAAATTCTCAACATGGATGAATAAGGAACAATTGTGTCATGGTTTGAGATCATTCAATGTATAAAGCATAAGTTCTTTTTTGCTTTTGAAAAACACACAAGAAAGGTTAAATTTGCTTGCTAGGGTATTGTTTTAGAGGACGTAAATCATTCATCATGGTTATTACAATGCCCTCTGATGGCCATTTTCATGAGTGAAAAATGTTATATCATCCCTCATTTGGTTGTTGTATGCTAATAATATTACACTTATGACTGAATATTGGCGATAAAGCCCTTAAACATATTTATTTGTTTTTGTATTGTTTTTTATTTGATTTTATAATGTTTCATTTTTTTGTTTCTTTAAAGATTCATTAAAATGAAGTCAAGACTGATGAAGCTCTGCATTCAATATATCTTGATATTTGTATTTTTCATATGAAATCATTCTTATCGTTGAGTATTTAATCTCATAACTTATAAGTAAAGCAGAGCAGTTTGAAGATTATATGGCTTTGAATATATCAGGTGGCCCAAAAAAACTTGTCTCCAACTTTAAAAGGTACTAATGTATTCATTTTAAAACTGACTCGCTTAAAAATTGGCAATCGTATATACCAAATAATCTGGTATTCACATGCAAAATTTCAAAATGATCAGTGTGATAGTATTGTTACAACATGGATTCATTCACACCTACCATTGTTGACTCAATATCAGACAGCATCTGCCTGCATTCACTCTCTGCTCTCTTGAATACCATCATGAAAATCAAACCAGGAAAGCCTAGATCTAGAATCAGATACATCTAGAGTATAACTAGATCTAGATATAGATCTAATAATTATGATTTTCATAGACCTAGTCAAAAATAATCAATGTATGCTTAAAATTAGATCGAAGTCTAAATTAGAAATCAGATTACTTAAAAGAGTGCTGGAAGTGATCAACAACAGAAAGGTGTTTTCGTTTTGACGGACTACGTTCTGCGCAATAAATCTAGCAAACGAGATCCATTTGATGGATAATGTTTCCTACAATTTTTGTGGTAGGATGTCCTTTTTCTAAAGAATAGAAAAAAACCCATTAGTGGTAGAGCTTAATCGCATTTCCATCTCTTTTTCTTTTGTCACTAGACCTCTTCAGTGAAATGTCTAATATCCTATTTTCTTGATATTGTGCTCAACGACATCTCTCTACATTATATCTTATAACTTTTGAACCCTTCAACCAATCAGGCTCAATTTTTCACAAATTGAAGGGTTTTAATTTATTTTGTAATGTGCCAAAGCCCTTTAAAAAAATCATCCAGTTACAATGATGTAGTGGGCCTTCAAAGTTGGATGTGTTTTTTGGGGGCCACCCTATATAGTTTGAGCACGTCCATAATGGTCATGGAAGATCACAGTTTTGATGGCAGCTAAAGATAGGTGATTGCCATTAGAGAAACTGAGAAATGGTCACTTCCTGTGTGCACATGTACAGCATATGTAAGATGATTTTGCTGATGTAAATAAATCTATAAAGCAGCCAACATGTAGGGGAAAGGAGATCTTCTTTCTGAATCCCCAATAATGTATGTTATAGTAGTCTGCAGGCTTATGACTCTATGGATGACTGCTTTGAGTAGGAATCGTTTTGTCACAAGCTCCATGGGAAACACTGCTATGAGGAGAGAAATAGGCTATTTCATCGTGAAAGCGACTTTAGGGTGCCCTTGTTTGACAGGGACTTTTTAGGAGAAATTGATTATATTGAAAAAACTGCCAGGTTGTCATAAAAAGTATCTGATGGTACAGGTGATCCCTGAAAAGATGTGACTGTTAAGGCAGATATAGCTTTACCAACTCATGTCTTGTACATTGTTTCCCCAAGCCTTCATTCCATTTGATATTAATCTTATTGCCTTGTATCAGAACTATTCTGCAATGAAAATGATACCCATTCTGCAACTTACAGATGTCTTTCACCATTGCCTCCCTTTAAAATTAAAAAAAAAATTCATTTTGATATGAAACTCAAAACTATAATATTGGAGCGATGAACGTTTTTGTCAATTTTTATATTTTCATGTCATTTTATTTTCATTGAAGTAATTATGTATCACTCTTGTAATTTTTTTGACATTTGTATGAATGTTGTGAACATGATAATTTTGTTTGATCTCACATTGCAAACTGGCTCCAAATTATCATTGTAAAATATTGAGAAGGGCAAGGTTAAGGTTTGATGGACACCTTTAAGAGGCATTATTTATTCAGTGGCTAACTCCCATTTGAGTGTATTGCATGAATTAAAAATACTACCTAGATGGACCAAGTACTTTTGTACGCAAAGGGTGGTAGAAAATCATGGGTGGTTTTCACCGTGTACAGATTGGGGCTTGATGGCCATTGTTAATTTGTTGTTTTTCAGAGAGATGAATATGTAAATCATCTCTCCATTGATCAATTAATTACCTTATACTATAATGTATTATGCTTATGGTTTATATTAAATGCCTGCTGTCCTTTTTACTTCTTTCCCTCATCTTAAAACCTTTTGTACTATTTCTGTTCTTTCTTTAACTTTTAAATAACTTATTGTCTTACCTTTTCCATGGGCTCTGAGCTTTGAAACATCAAATAAACAACAACAAAAAACTCCTTTCCTTTTTAATTGAATTAAGAAATGTGTTCCTGGGCCTGATTTTGAAGTAGATATACTTTACAATGAAAATAATGCATCCCTTTTCTTCTTCCTTGTGCTGATCCCAAATTTATGTTTGCCACATTAGTAGTTCATTTGGTGCTGATGCTTTGGCTGGCGTCCATACCTAATGTCATTTCCAATGAAAATGAGAAATTAACATGTGAAAAAAGATCACTAGGATGAAGGAATGGGAAGAATGAATGTTTGCTCATGCAATAGTTTTTCATTCTATCGTCTCTCATTTTCAGCTGCCAATGGTTCTTTTAAAGTTGCAGCTTGCACTTGGGACCTCTAGGTATATTATCTCGAATTCGTGCTGCTACAACCGAAAGTCGCTAAATCCAATCAATATGTCAAATGAAGGAAAAGCTATCAGAGAAAGACTACAATACATAGACACAAAGCAAGGTCAATTGTAATTAATGTTTGGCCTTAAAAAGGACTGATTAGAGGTTGGGAGAGTTTGGGAGCTTATTGGTGCTTATGGGTGTTGAATTTTATTGGTCGGCAAGCAAGGGTTTTCAGTATTTTAACGTAGTACTGCCAATTCTGACCAAGTCAGGGTGTCACTATAAACAAAATAGTCAACTGTCATGTTGCCATATTTGTGATATCATTACTAATGATGTATAAAGGGAAAAAAAAGGACTCGTAAGTGCCAGCATTATAAGCAGAATGTTGCTATATCTGATGCAATTGTAAGTGGGCTGCACTGTATCTTCAGTATGACTACACACTCACATAAGGCATCAGAAACATTTTTTATGGATTTTATAAGTTGACATCAAGTCCTGACTTTGTGAGTGAGTGTCAGGTTACAAGATCAAGTGCTCTGCAAAGATTTTCGAGCTGGAGCATCCGAAAAAAAAAAAAAAGCAGGAAACAAAACTCTTATTTCCTAGAAAGTTAATTTAATTCTTAACTCAGTAGTGTTATATTGTGGCTGAGTCACTAATAATGACAGGTTTTGTCTATGAAGATCATGACAAATGCTTTAAAATTTTTGAATGACATAGAAATTCCCTACTAAGTATTTTTTTTTACAATAATTCTAACCTTTTTTTCACATAAAAGGTACTTTATTTATGTCGCATAGCACTGAGATAGCTGAAATTATACCTTTTGACACAGCTTATTCTTTAAAAGAACCAAGAGATCAGCATTGAGCTGCATGTTGCTGGGTTTAAAGTTAAGTATCTTTTCCATCTCCAAGAGCAATTTTGGGTCATACTCAATGTTGGAGGATATAACCTTGAAAAACACGGTGTTTTAATTTATCTCTAAAGTAGGTTAAAATAAGGGATGCATGAACATTTGTTTAAAAATTACCCAGAGAGTAGACTGTCGGTTAAGAGTAATGATTATATTTGATTTTTATTTATGCTATTCAATGTACTTTCAAATCAACTTATTGAAGTCCATTGTAATAATCTTTGTTCTATAAGGTAGTAACATAATTATCTTTTAGGCCTAACTGGAGGAACCTGTTTGTTGTAAAGGATTAGAGACTCGCTAGCTCAACCTGAGACACAAATTTGTAACAGTTTATATTCGATTTTGTTTCTTTGCTGTGTTAGATCTAATCTAAACCATAAGGCATAATGAGAATCAAAAATTATTATATACATACATGTTTTCTCCAGTGTCTGTTTTTATATGACATATCTGCAACAAAAGACAGTAGTGTCTGATGCACATTGATGTTTTTTGTAAACAGTTTGAGCTTGATATGAATTACATGGAATACTGTGATTGAAAAAGGAAATATACAGGTACCAAATAACTTGATGCAATTTATCTGTTTTGCAATATTTAACATAGGTAGGCACATAATATATCCTTTTTTTTTTTTTGTAAATAGTATTTGGGAGATTGTTATTCTCCTTTCTCACTATGAACACATTTTTTGAGAATGCGCAGAGGTTTACTCAAAGACCTAATAAACAAACAATCTTTTTTACCAATTGATACAAATACGACCTAGGCTCATTTTTTTCAAATTGGTCATTTTCTATTTAGATGACTCAGTTTTTCATTTTTCTGTTTAGATGACTTAGTTTTTCATTTTTCTGTTTAGATGACTTATTTTTTCATTTTTCATCTTAGATGACTTATTTTTTCGTTTTTCTGTTTAGATGACTTAGTTTTTCATTTTTCTGTTTAGATGACTTATTTTTTCATTTTTCTGTTTAGATGACTTATTTTTTCATTTTTTTGTTTAGATGACTTAGTTTTACATTTTTCTGTTTAGATGACTTAGTTTTTAATTTTTCTGTTTAGATGACTTAGTTTTACATTTTAAAAAACTTACAATGTAAATACATGATATATATACCCTCATCACAAAAAAACAGAGTGGACTTGGAGAGCACAGTATGTATATCAATGCCTGCTTGCCAATCCATCCTAGACTGCAAAAATTAATGTATTCCAGTTTGAAACCATTGAAACTTGTTTATTGCCACTCTGTTCATGGCCTTATCTCTAAAGAGTCTACAAACATCTAGACTAATGTTTTTGCCTTCAAAGATGCAATTGATTTTGGCCGCTATAGATGCCATCAATGACTAGAGCTGTGTCTCAGTTGGTGGACTTCTAAATCTACATATTAAGCATGAAGATAGGAAGAGAATTATTGGGATATATCTGATAAATTCATGACTTATTTATTAGGACTTATGCTGTTTATATGTATATTATAACAATATAGGTATCTTGATCTGCTGCGACTTTCTTTAGAAGAACTCAATGAGAGGATCATAACATACAGGTTTCCAATTGTTTTTTTCTATTATAATATTATTCATTGACAATTTTGTGTTAGCATTGATGGTGTGATCAGTCATTTACTTGCTTACAAAGTGGGAGGGTATGGGTTCGAGGCTGATTGAGAAAAAGTTTTTTCTTTTTTTTTGTGGTAATTTTTTTTGTTTTGTTTTTCTTTTTGGTTGTCATTAATTTTATTCTTTGATTTTATCATCAGTTAGTTGATTTCTTGTTTTGTTTTTTGTTCTTGCTTTTTTTTTGCCTTTAGAGGAAACAGACCTGTGTGGTTCTGCACATTCTTCTTTTTTCTCGTTCTCTTTTTCATGTTGTGATTTCAGTCTGACTATTTTTTAGATCTAGTTTATATGTCCTTTGCAGCTTACCGAAATCTAATTTTTCTTGTGAATTTTGCCTTCTTGATACAATTTTCTGAGTCCTTGCCTACCCTACCCTTATCTTCGATCTCTTGGAAGCCTCAAAGTGTGTTTTGACCTATGGTCAGAGTTTCTGCCTCTTTAACCCTCATCTTGGTATTGGTAAAGTTAGTCCCGTACCCATGACCGAGTGTAGGGGAATTAGGGGTAGAGCCCTAATTATACTAGGCGTACGGCATAATGTGGTAGTGTGCCATTGCTTTCCATGCCGATGTTACTTTTGCCAAGTCTAGAAAGACCTAGCTATCCATTTATACTGCTGGGTGAACAGGGGGCCCCGAAAAGTGGCTCGGTAGATATGTTGGTAGAGCGGCTGACTGCCATAGGAAGTGGCCCGAGTTTGAACCCCAAGATGGGCAGTGGTTTTTTTCGGGGCCCCCTGTTCACCCAGCAGTATAAATGGGTAGCTATGTCTTTCTAGACTTGGCGGAAGTCAAGTTGGAGTGGAAAGCAATGGCAAACTACCACATGATGCTTTATGCCCAGTATAATTAGGGCTCTACCTCTAATTCCCCTATACTCAGTCATTGGTTCAGGATTAACTTTACTTATTTTACTTGGTATTGGTAGGGTTTTGCATATACGCCACTGTCAGATTGGAATAAAAGTGCAATTATCAGGTGCCGTCTGGTTTGGGCAGTTGTGAATTCATGATGTATGTTATGTAGTCTTTAAGGAACTTTCGGTTGAGGCCTTTCGTCTGTGCAGTTTGTGAGAATCAGAACCTTTTGGTAGCACCCGCTGTTATAATAATATATCTTTCATAAATTGTCAGGGTTTTTTTTGTCTTCTTCAATGTTTTCTTAATGTTTTGATGCTGCCTATTGTTATCTTACTTTGAGGTGTCCTTATTGTAACTTTGCTGTCATATTCATGTTATTCTTAGACACACAACTCCCACAGGTCAATAGTAAATAAGTGTATCTTCTGCAATGAATGAGACATTGTTTTGTTATTTAATTGCTACAAAGAAATGTGTAAGGTTCTGTTGACTTTGTTATCAGAACTGTCAAATTGATATTCAAACACACCCACCTCTCCTTTTCCTTGTTCATCAGGTAAGGTATAGCTGATGGTGTCTATGTTCCATAAAAAGTAGACATGTGCCAAAGAGGACCTATTTTGACTCATTGTCTTGATCTCCTGGGCTGCTCCTGAAAAGCATTGCATAGAACAGTGCTCAGCATAATTTTCCCTTAGTGAAGTGTCTTGTACAGACATTATTGAATGGAAGAAGAGGGGCTGGGTCAGGACTAGCTAATGGCCAGTGTTGATGTAGATTTCAAACTCAGCACAGATCCTAATAACATCATTGATAAATACCCTCCCAACATGAACCATGGATTAGTGTGTCGGTGGATGTCAAAGGAAACAACAAGCTAGTTTCAACCAAACCTATGCACTGACAGGCATACGTAGTCTGAGTTGATCAATATTTGTGAAGAAGAAGGAGAAGAACACAAAAAAGCGCTTTTATGTAGCGCTGAATCCATTAAACGTGCTCGAAGCACTTTTACAAGTGGTCCCTGACAGGCCTTTTCCAACCAAATACCTTTTCAGTTCCATGTGGAATATGCAGAGATGCAGCCATTGTAACAGGCACTCAGACTCCAGCATAGTGACAAGATCCTCCTCTGCCTATGGTTGGGTACTCAATAACACTGAGAGGGATGAGGAAATGTATGTAAATATAGCCATTTCCAAGGACTAGACAGCACCACGGCGCGGTCGGCTTCGTACTCTGAACCTTGTGTTTTTAAGTCCAATGCCCTGACCCCACAGCCATGCTACCACCGAGAAGGGATCAATGATGTTTAGAGCCTTCCAATGTCATTGATAAATTGTAGTCTAATTTTTCGTAGGAAATGTTGAAAACATTAGGTCAATAGCTTGGTAAGTGTTGGATATAAGTGAAGAGTCACAAAATGAGTATCAAAAGTGATATCAGAAACATGGTCAAATATATTATAATGCAGAAATGTAAACTTCATTGAAGTGAAATAATGAATGAACAAAATCCATGATAATCATCTTCAACATTTGCCACCTAGATCAAGTTCTGATCATGCTTGTTTTAGAAAGAAGTAACATTGTGGTTTAATTTGTACATATTTTGTTTGACTTATTTATATCAGTTCCAATTTGCCTTTCTTTGCATTTAATACAAAGCTGTCAGTCAGAAATCCCTGAGATGCACATATGTTTAATTCTTACATCTGTTTCTAAGTTGGAGTGAGTCAAACGTAGACACTTAAAGGGGAAATAACAAAAAAACAAAAAACAAAAAACAACAACCAACAACAACAACCAACAACACAAGACAAGACAGAAACAGCTTTAAGTAAAAGAGAAGTCCCACTTTTGATATTCGACAGACTAGATCTCCCAACAACAAAAATATACATGTCAAAACCTGCGGATTGTCTCAAACTTGACGATCTTCAGAAAGCAGCTAAGGACAAATTTGCCGCCGTTCCACTTAAAAGAACTTCTTTCAGTGAAAAATGTAAACAAACAAAGGGGAAACCAAATGTTCATGAACCGTTGCAAGAAGAAATAATCCAAACTTTAAGACATGTATTTTACAATTTAAAAAGTGCTCCAAATGGCCCCAACATTTTTTGGCCTTGCCTTTTCTCTTTATCTTTTTCACCAAGACATGGAATTGGAATTTATGTAACCAGTTTGGCTTCTCCCATCGGTGGACAGATGACAAAGATATGAATTTGTTTTTTGAAGGTAGACATGATTTGGATTGTAGATACACATTACGAAATATCGGCTGCATGTAGAGCACAGCTTGATTCAAATAGGCAACGCCATGCATATTCACAGAGCTCATAAATGACCTTAAGAGTAGATTATGTTTTTATCGGCTTTGAGTTATAATGTATTTTGGCCCTGAAGACAATTTGTAACATTTTGACAATACATATCCAGTCTTTCATTTCATTTATTCTGAATATTTCTATTGAGTCTAAAATGTTACTTGATGGTAAAAATATTCCTACAGAGAATAAATGAAAGGATGATGACTCCTAAGGTACCACGAGATGGCGTGTAATAAATTCGCCGTTGATTGGACAGTGATATTAAAGATACAATGAAAATCAAACCTGGTTTCACCAACCCCTTCATCGAAATTAGAGGCGCATCTTCCTCCCCCCACTCCCTCTTTACTCCCCCATAATCTCACGAGAAAAGGTTTATGGGCAATAAGTGCGGAACAAACCTGATATTCAGCAGGTATTCTGGACTGACCAGTGGGAGCCTCAGATGTTCGATCAGAGTAGCCAGATGGACGTTTCTGTTTTCCGAATCGTAGGCCAACCATCTGAAGACCGCCTCACACACTAGCTCCTCATTGGCTACCACCAGATTGTCCGATTTGATAATTGTTGCCAGTTCGTCTACCTAAATATAGCATTTGAATTAAGATTAATTGATAAATCAAATTAAAAGATTACGTGCAAGTGAGCATTAAAAAAATTAAGAGCAACAGCAGTAGCAATAACAACACCAAGAACAACAACAACAACAACAACCACAAGATCAACAAAAGAGAGTAAGAGAAAGTGAAAGTTCGAAGA
>JAOYNN010532904.1:0-14434 GCA_025770095.1 Goniobranchus kuniei
TTCGTCTGCAAAGAAATGACCTTGTTTAAGGAAGTGTCTGTTGATGATGTTCATAAATTAATTCTGTCTTCCTCCACAAAATTATGTGAATTAGATCATGTACCAACTGATGTATTAAAGACTATGTCATGAGCTCTAGAGTGCAAGAAGGTGCAAGACAAACCAAAAGAGTTAGAATTTTCGATGATATATACAATATGAGCAGGTATACAGCAAACGTCTGTGAAAATGTTGTAATAATTAGTTTGGAAATTACATCACAACGGGACCAAACCCATTAGGCCATTTATCACAGAACACAATGCTCTTGCCCCAGATCATCTGCTCCCGGTCGGAAAGCCATTGACCTCGTTTCCGGGGTCACACTGACTGTCATTCAGCCGAGAACTAAAAGATCGGTATGGTGACACCGTGATAGCACAGAGACTGCTCTTGTGTGTGTTCTGAATGACCTAACCGATACCGTTGACAAAGGTTCACTCTCAATCTTGAATCTGCTCGATCTGACAGCTGCTTTTAAAACAATTGAAAAGAGGCCTGAAATCACACATGAAATATCTGGAACGGCACGAAAGGGTTTAAATCCTACCTGTCGGGAATAAATTTATTCATTTGGGGTTTTAAGGATCAGTTCGACTGCAAAGGTCAACTCAACACCCATGGAAAAAGCATGACGAAAGACTAGTTTAAAGTAATAGAAAGAACAAAAGTAGTAGAAAAGATTTTCAGATGAGGAAAAGACTCTACAAGGGCAATCAGGCATTTACAGGCTTGCCAACTTTCAGAAATGAGAAATAGGAAAAATTGCTAGGGGGGACTCTCAATTAAACAATGTTTGTAAGATGCTGACTATTGAACTAAGAAAAATATCTAGATTAACCCTTTAAATGTGGACCGACGCACACTGTGTTAATTGGATTTTCCCAAACATGCAGATCGACACACACTGCATTCATTCGACTCCTTGCCGATTTTGTTGATTTTCAGTCAAACTTTTTTTTCATTTGACCTTCAGTACTGCAACTCTCTTGTTAGAGGAGGTTTTATCTTCCCTTCTAAGCCAAAAACGAAAGTGAATGGGCTTGTGAGAGGTATTTTTTAGGCATTTTGTAAACACCCTGATCTAGATCTAGTTGAAAAATGGATCAACCAGGACCCAGTGGCTTGAATGTCCTTGCTACTGGTGCAAGAACTCGTCGCATAACAGCAACACAGGCAATGGAATTATTCCAAAACTTGAACAGTGATAGTGATGTTGACTCTGACACAGATCTAGAACAGTTCAGTGGAGATGATAGCGGTGATAGTGACTTAGAAAACACATCTTTGGGGTCTTTGATAACTACTTGTTTTTGAGGTGTTAGCAAAGATGGGGTAGAAAAAGAAAAAGAACAACTCTGGATGATTATGGGGATCTAGTGTCTGATAGGCATGTAGATTTGGATGAGATTGAAAGAGTAGGGAATGAAAGTAGATCTGAGTGGAATGAAGTAAGGATTGGGCTTGGGGCGGAAAGACAAAATGTTGAGACAACAAACAACTTCAGATTCCGCCCGATTGCAGAACTGGGAATAAACACAGATGTTTTCACGGAAACTTCTTCAGTTTTAGACTGTTTTAGAGCCCTTGTAGATGATGAAGTTATCACTATTTTGTATACAGCTATAAATCAGTATGCTGAAAAAAGAATATCAACCCTTACAAAAGATGACACTACACCTCTTTCTCGATATTCTCGTTTCAAAAACTGGAAGCCTGTTGGAAAATATGAAATTTTGAAATTCTTTGCAATCACTATGGCTATTGGCATAGATGTTAGACCAAATTTGCTAGATTACTTTTCAACACATGAGGTGCTCCACACACCATTCTACTCCAGCGTCTTTGGAAGGGATCAGTTCCTCCTCATCTATTCTTCTATGCTCCACTGTGGTGAAGCTGATGCGGCGGGAAAGAGCAAGATTGAACCTTTTATCAATACACTTCTTGATAAATTCAATAAAGCCTATATGCCTTACCAAGACATATCATTGATGAAATGATAATAGGTTTCAAAGGAAGATGGATGTACAAACAGTACAACCCGCAGAAGCCATCCAAATACCATATAAAAAGTTTTGGACTGGTGAATAGCTCAACGGCGTATGTCGCCAACTTGCTGATCTACTTTGGCTGCAATATGTCGTATAACCCTGAAGCAGATGCAGACGGAGGACAGGCAGTGCAAATTTTTCACACTCTAATGGCAAAGATTGGCAAGGGCTATCATGTTTTTGCCGATAGATTTTACACAACAAGGAAACTTGTGGACCGCTTGCTTCTCAAACGGCAGCATTACACAGGAACACTCATGATCAACCGTCGAGGCTTTCCGGATGCACTGAAAAAACTCTCTCTCAAGCACAATGAGTCAAAGTATTGGATAGAAAAAGAAGGAAGGGTACTTGTAGCTTCATGGAAAGACAAGAAGGCAAAAAAGCCAGTTGTAATCATCTCCACAAAGGCTGCTACAGGGAACGTTACTGTCAGGGAGAAAGAGAAACCCACAGTGATTGACAATTACTATACAAAAATGTCAGGATGTGACGTCGCAGATCAGAAGTTGGATATCATGATGTACAGAAGAGAAGAAGCAAAAAATGGTGGAAGAAGCTCTTTCACTGGATCATTGAAATTGCCGGTTCCAATGCACACATAATTTATGTGATGTCTAAACCAGACGCAACAAAGAAACCAAGCCTGAAAAAATTCAAACTTGACCTGATAATCAGCTTGCTTGAAGAAGCCGCAACAATCATGCCTGATGAGGAGCGCCTGAAAATGAAACCAAAATGTGGAAGGCAATCTTTGAATCTCATATCAAGGCTGCAGGGATCAACTCATATAATAGAATATGTGAAACCGGACTTGCGATGTAAGGTGTGCAGTACACCGAAAAAAGTCGCTCGTACGCATTTCATTTGCCCTGACTGCGCAGGCCAACCTCACCTTCATCCAAAAGATTGCTTTAGATGGTAGCACAAGGATCCTTTTCTTGATGCCCAGTAAATTTTTCAAACCAGTGAATGTAAATTATGTAAATAGAAAAAATCTTGCTTGAAGAGGCAAAAAGTTCATTTTTCCGTATTATTTTTCTGCAAAAGCCTGCGTTGCTATCATCACTATTTTCACTTTGTGTTTGGAATACTTTCTTGTTCAACGTTACAAAAACAGTTTTTCTATGTTGATAAATGAATATTGGATACAACTGACTAGAGAAAGCAGCCATTTTTGAGGAGTTATGGATTTAAGAGTCAAATGAGGTAAGAAGAACACATTCAAATATATAACTTTTTATGAAAGGTATAACTTTTTTCTGTTATTTTGATTTATTTTCTTCTCCATTCAATTCCCTGCAACTTGGTACCAAATTCTTGAATATTTACCAATAGGAAGGGTCTCTAAGGGCCCTAAATCTAATGCAACCTCCTCGGCTCAAGCTCCGCCTAAAAAAAACAAAAAAAATTTTTATGGAATTTTATTGAGCGTTTAAAGGGTTAGGATCATGTTTATCCTCCTACATGACAAAGAAACTTGTTGTTGCCTTAATATTTTCAAAATCAGACTATTGTAATGCATTACTTTTTGGCCTCCCCTATGAAAAGATTAGAAAACTGCAGATCATGCAGAACCATACTGCAAGACTCATTTTTAGAAAACGCATGAAAGATAATGCATCCCCACTAATGCAAGAACTTCATTGGCTCAATGTAGAAAATAGGATAAAATTCAAAGCAGCACTTATGGTTTTTAAGTGCCTTGATAGATCAGCCCATATTCATTCGTCTGACCTAATTTCCAGATACAAATAATCAAGATCATTGAGATCATCAAGCGATTACACCTGTTTGGTGATCCCAAGAAAACGTAAAAAGTTTGGTACAGATCTTTTTCTTTTTTCAGTCCTTACATCTGGAACGCTCTGCCAAATTGACATCAGGCAGGCAGAAAATAGTAAAATCTTCAAAAACAAATTTACCCACTATTTCTCTCACAAAATCAGTAAACATCAAAACTGATATAATCTCCCTTTTGTTATTGATTTTAATGTCTTGCGATCTTAAAGTGTACTAAGTTATGCGATTGAATTTATCAACTTGTGATCTTATTCCCTAATAATTTTTGCAATTGATTTTATCGTCCTGTGATCTTAATGGCTAATTATTTTACTTGCTTGAATCTTTAATTGCAATTTTATCAATGTAATTTTATTTCTACGATGAGGTATTATGATACTATGCAACAATCATTCTTTTCATTGTAAAGCATTTAGAGGTATCTGAGATTAAGTGCTATATAAATATGTATTATTATTATTATTATTATTATTATTATTATTATCATTCTCAGAATGATATACACTCTCTCCTCGAAATCCAGTTTCCCTTCCCTTATCCTCCCATCCTTCACCATCTCACACTACTCAAACCAAAAAGGATGAGTAATATGGGGAGAGATTTTGAGGCAGGTTACATGACACAAAATGGTGGAAAAACTCAAATATGAGTGAGACAAAGAAACTGCGAGAATATCAAAACTCCCTCATGCACACAGTAATTTGACTCTTGTTGTCATCGTTTTGAAGAACACCCTAAAAATTGAGAACATGGCAATACTCTACCCCCTTCCCCCTTTTTTTATTTTCTTAAAAAATTTTTTTTTTACAATTTCTTTGTATATGAAGTAGGACATGTTGCGGAGGAGGAGTGGAAGGCCCACATGGACTTAAAAAAATAAAGCTTTGGTGGAAAAGGAACAGGATTTATAACCAAAGGCCAACAGGAGCCACAAAAGTGGAGATAAACAATTTGCTGCTTTCTGTATGGACCTAGAATCACTGCTTCTGGTGCCCAACACAGATGCCAATGCTATGTATTTTAAAACAAAACTCAGTGTTTACAATTTCACGCTGTATAAAGTCACTTCTGGAACAGTATCCGGCTGCATGTGGAATGAAACGCAAGGCAGAATGGCAGCCAAAGAATTCGCATCATGCATATTCGTTGACCTTCAACAAATGGAGGAGCCTGATCATGTCGTTATTTAGAATGACTACTGCACATATCAAAATAAAAATGTTGTGCTAGCCAATGCTATTCACAGACCTGTAAACAGTCAATGACAAAATCGTCTGAACTCCACATCCCCCACACACATGGTAGATACGACCAAAACAGTAGGCCTACTCATGTAAAACATCTGTACCCGTATGAGTACAAATTTAAATTACAAACTTAACTTTATGACTTACAGAATTTGTTCTACAACTGTTCATGACATAAAGATATCATTGCTATTAAATAAGAGGGCAAAGAACTAGAATCTAAAATTAATTGAGATCTTATCAACTAGTCTAGAGTAGGCCTAGAAATAAATTAGTAGAATAATTTCCCTTTGGAGATCAAGAGATTGATCTCTAAATCAGAACTAGATCTAGAATCTAGCTCTAGATCTTAATTTTATACGAATCTAGAAACATCTAGATCAATGAAGATATCACACTAAAGTGAAAGTAAATCTAGATTCCAGAGTTACAATGTGTGGAATCTCGAATGTATCTAGATCTTAGATCGAGTAGCCCAGTAGAATGGATATTCAAGACTGTGGATCGCCTCTGCCTGAACTGAAACTGAAACTAAGCCTACTCCGCTTTCTATTCTTAGGTCTTTGGCCTACTCTCACAGAAGGCGTCATTTTCCTCACAGAAATTAATTTATCCCAGTCGCCAATTTCTGATCTTCTTCAGCGGTTTACAAAGATTATATAGCAGTCTGAAGAAGAAGGTTGGAACAGAGTCTATTAGAGTAGTTTGTGACGTCAGTGTGAGAAATTAGTGAAGGCCTTTTAGTACGTTTTGCACATCCTGTGTGATTAGTGGTGTGATGGTGAGCAAGCCAGCCTCCCGTGAGGGTGATGAGAGCTGACCGACAAAACATGCGTTGCGAGTCGGGGCTGAGCGCGACTGCCTAGGCCTACCCGAGCAGCTGACAAGGCTGGAGGTTGGAGCATTGAGTCCTTAACCGGCCGGTAAAAGCTATGAATGGACCTTGCGTTTAGCATACTATGGTATAAGGGGCAGTAAAGAGACTTTTAAGGGTAGGTTAAATTGGTATATTTAGACGTAAACTTGAGGGGGAGACAAAAAAATCGTCTTCGTTGGTTTACATTTTTGTGTTCTTTCGGTTTGGTTTCTGTTTTCTTTTCTTTTTTTTTATTTAATGACAAAGTCTATATTGGCGGAAATCCGACAATTTGCTATGAATTTACAGATCTGTATTCAGAGTTATGTGAATGTAACTGGCATTACGATGGAACACACATATCTTGTGCGTGGCCATACCCATATGGAGGTAGATAAGTCAGAGTCTCATCGAAAGAGCTTTGTGAAGACGTACCATCAATGTACCTTATGACTATGTCAATGTAATAGAGCAGGCTAGGAAAAAGCCTAGTTCTTTCCTTGTGAAATATTTGATTTTTGATTTCTTCACGGATTTCACTGGCATCAGTCCCTATGACAGTATTTGGTCTCAGGAAAAGGCTGGAGACCTGACCGTGACCGACATTCATGCCTTCAAGCATTCACCAGACTATAATGGAACAAAGATTCCCCTGAGATATAAACTCACATTGGATGAGAAATACAAGGACATTCTACTTCCTAGAGATTTTGTTCAAAGATTCTGACATAATATATAACCATAAAACCTTTTAGTTCCATTCATCCACAAAGGTCAATAAAATAGTATATTATATGCCATTTTTCAAATCAACAATGCTAGTTTCATTCTTATTCTGGATCTTCAAAAAATTACACACAAAAAAAACAACCAACAGACAAAAATCTTTTTGCGGCTAAAACAAATCAAATCTCTTATCCCTCTATGAATTACCTTATTTTGGCCCATCTGCCACAAAGGACTCCACCACCCTGACTTTTTCCCAAATGTCAGATCTAGATCTATCTGTTTAAAATGATTTGTCAATTTGTTGTTTTTTTTCTCATCACTGATAGATATTATCACACCAGAGCCAACTGATATGACAGAACCCAAACACAATGACAGCAGGAATTTATATAAAAGAGATGACCAGCCATTTCCAATGGAGGATGCAGAACAAGGCAGTCAAGCAAGTTAGTGGCAAGGATGTGTCCATAGTCATCAGCCAGATAGCAAATAATACAGCTGCATATTTCTGTAACTGCACACTATGTGTTACACCTGAAGGAAAGTTTGAAGAAGGTGCATTACCTCTACCTTCTAGAAATAAATGCCTCTGATGAACAGAGTAGACAAAAACTTCCTTATTATAAATAATGGAAAAAAAATACCAAAGACATGATTATTAGTTAGAAAAAGAATAGCATAAATTATGGGAAGATAACTGCATGAGGGAAAACAGAAGAATGCTTTAATTCTTTCAACCCCCTATGGATAGTTCTAGGCAGTAACTTGAAAGGGATTATAGAGACTATAAGAATAATTAAGCAACTAAAACCCCCACATATCCTAACCTTTGACATCTCAGTGGAGCGGAAATATTTCATAACAAGACGTGGTTCCTTTGAGAAAAGAAATCAGGAAAGCTGGTGGGGTGATCAATTGAGGGCAGGAGAACACTGACACTTTCTATAGATCTTGAACGATAAGAAAAACCATACAGATTCTTGCTGTTAGACACAACCCCTTGGGGATTATTAAGACATTAAGATTAATACATCTTAGTTGGAGTTACTTGATACCCAAGCCAAATATCAGAACTAACAGATACGGGGACTCCTTTAAACTGAGAACTGGATGCTTTTGACTGAAATGTTATGAAGGGTTAAGGGGACAAAATGGAGTTTGTTTGTTTATTCTGTGTTTTATAGCTCTTTTTTTTTCTACTTCAAAGGTCATCATAGTGCCCATGAAAAAAGCAAGATGACAGGCTAGTTTAAAGTAAGAGAAAGAACAGAATAGTAGAAATGATTTTCAGATGAAGAAAAGAAGTTGCTGCAACGGGAAGCAGACATTTAAAAAAATAAAATATAATAATCAAAAGGTGCAAGGAGAGATGATTAACAGACAAAAAATTATCATCTCTCTTAAAAATATAAGTAGCAATATAATTTACCAAACAAACTAAATGGAGAGATGATTTACAGACAAAAAGAAAGCATCAACTCTGAAAAAAACCATACCACATTAACAAAGGCCATAAAACCCCAAACAGTGCATGCGATAACCACCTAGGATTTTCTGTCACCCTATGTGTACGAAAGTACTGGTACATCTAGATAGCAAATGACCCCGATGGTACTTTTAAGTCATGCAATGCATACGAATGGGGGATAGCCACCAAATAATAATACCTACTTCCCTCTCCGAGCAAAACTCTCCCATCTGAGAACAAAAAAGAGAGTCTGACAGAAGAAGACAGATGAGCTATTTGTTGTTTATGCACACCATCAATAATCATGGGATAGATTATGCTGGCATGCAGTACAGTTCCTGTTGTCCCTTTTGAGCACTCATGGAGTGCTTCCACAACTCACTATACAATTTTCTATGATTCTGTATTTATTCAGATTTACATTTTATCTTAATCAGTCTTTATTTGCTACAACATGCATATTATGTTTCTAGATTCTGTCTTTCAGGTTACATGCATCTGAGTTTTCTTCACTATTTGCATTGTTCACTTTTCTTTCTTTCAACCTACAATGATCCTAACTGTAATTTGGCAAACTGTTGTTACTTTTAATTCCCTATTTTACTCAGGCATCTGAAAGCCATGATGATTTCCTGTGTATAATCAATGAGCATTCCTCTATTATGTAGGCCCTATCGCATAAGGCATGTGCATGACAAAAATAGCAAAGTTTTGTGCTTGTACTTAGGTGATACTTCTTTTTCTTGTCCTTGAAGTAAAAATTTGCTAATGACAATGTAAATGCACAAACTAGGGAGCTACTTTCCTTTATCCTTCCAGACAAAACTTTTATACATCCAACTAAAAAAGGATGGATAGAAATTTCAAATAATTAAAGAGTAAAAATATTTAGAAAAGACGAGAAAACATGCCTATGTGGCTGTTTTAACTTCTCATTTGTTTTTATCCAGTGTGGATGATTTAAGTACCTCCCCAGATGAGTAATACAATTCAAATAAAGGCATTTTATCATGAAACTTTAATAGCTTACAGCACAAACTGATGCAGAGCAAACCACTTTTCATCCTCATCTACAAGTACACATGATTTTAACCTACTTATATATTCAATCATTGAATCAGATGTACTTTAAGCAAATCTGGACGAGGAGAAAATGGTGCAGAGGATACAAGTGACAGATATTTCATAGTCATATACCACTGGCATAAAAATAGAAAAAATTTCATTCAGCCAATCTTCATCTAGATGTAGTGTTCCTAGATCAAAATAAAATATCAGATCTAGTGATTTGCGCATAAAGTAGATAAGACATTGGAACAAGAAAATAAATTCTTTAAAATGTCAACAGAAACTTTGAATTAATAGTTCTAAAGGCCTTGCAACTACAGTTCTAGATAATCTAGATCTTGTAAGAACTTGAATGAAATATAGATCATAAACTAAAATCTACTCCAGGTTTTCATCTAGATCTTCAAAGTAGTAAATTAATAGAAGTGTGAAAAAATTACTCATAACGACATTAAGAAAAAGTCTCCATCAATTTAATTCTAGGTGATGCTGGATGGAATTCAATATTTGTATATTTTTGTCAGGCAACACTGGTGGACCGTTGACGTCAATCATTTCTTTAACTCAGTGTCACACCACACACAAAGGGTGACTGCACACTAATTAATCAATTCTCATATAAACTCTTTGAATATTTTCTCCTGTCTATGTCAATTTAATAATTTTGGAAGCTTGAAACTTTTTGAGCAGCATCAGTATTCATTGTCATGAATGGACAAATGTAAGTAAAAGCTAGCATCTATATAACATTTCTAGCCACGCTGTATCTAAAATACTCACTGGCCTTTATACCATGAAATTTTACTCCCCTGACCTGGGGCAACAGAGAATACTCAGAGCAAAACTTGCAGCCTGTTAGGCATTAATATACATTTGGAAAAGGACCACCCATGTATGCATTTACACCACGTCAAATAAGACTGACAGGGTACAGTGCCTCATTTAGGGACTAGGGACACAATGTCAAAGATTTGTAGTTTTGAGCATGATTGTGCCAACATGGCATGAACTTGCTTCAGCTCATCTCATGTTAATTTGTACAAATCTCTTAGCTAAGGACAATCCTAAAGGCAGAGGAAATCGAAAGAACAAGATGGTGGATGGACTGCTGGACATGTCCACTTTATTTTCATGTTAAAAATTTATTTCTTCTGCTAGTTCCTAATTAAATGGTACTAGTGATCTGGCTGTAAAAAAGCGACGGAAGACTACTTTTAGCATACAACTTGCACCAATGAAAATTAAACATCATGACACATGCACAGCTAACTTATCAGTTCACATGTAGCAAATGAAATAAATATACATGTATATATATACAATATAAATATCAATTTCAAAGACTTGTAATCGCATATCCTGGATAAGAATAGATTGGGTCTGGAGTAATAAAATGTTCAACTTTTGCTACATTTGGTTTCGGGCTACTGGCTGACTTGACAGTAGGTAAGATACGAATATGCGGTAACAGTTTTTTCCACATACTACGAAATCTGGAAAGACTGATTTTCCTTTCCTCTCCACATGACTGAACATATTTATCATACACCTGTTTTTTGGTACAATTCATAAGAGTTATTTTCCTTGTTGGTGTCCCTTGACTATTCTTGCGCAAAGAGCCAGTTTTATGATAATGGCTTTCAGCATATGTTGTGATGAAATTGACCATCCTTTCAATATCATCCTTGGAAAAAGCATTGGGCTGTATTCGCTTGTAGTTGCCATGGATACGAGCTCTAATACCAAAAGCTTTGTAATGTTTTATGAGGGCAGATAGTCTGTTTTGACTGATATTATGCATGTACTTAAACATATCCCTGCAGATTGATTGTCCATGGTAGTAGTAATCAGTGTTTTGCTGTTTTCTTTCAATTGCTTCCTTTTTAGTTGACCGTGCAGTCAAAGGTGAAAGATGCATTCCACTGTCAAGTTTAGCAAGAATCACAAAATCTAAATCTTTATGGTCTAAACTGTCATATCGAGCCCTTATCTCTTTCAGTTCCTTAGCTGTATACCGTTCTCTGCATGGTTTTCCTTTGAAGAATGCACATTTACACAGACAGTTTGGTTCTTTCTTTCCTTCACTAGATTGATCTCCTTTGTGATCAGTAATATTACTGGAAGAATCATTATCAACTATGTCATCTGCAATCTTTTCGACCTCATCATCAGAATGTTGGTCAGCAAAATCCTCAATACCATCTTCTGGAAAAGAAAGAAAAAGTAGTCTTATTTTATATGATTGAAATAGAAGAGCAGATCTGTTGAGATGACATGTTTTCATAAGCACATTGGAGCTTTTAAATTTATCTTAACAATTATTCTAATTCTAAGTATTCAAAGTCATGGTCAGTGTCAATGACTTGATTTTATAACCTCAAGACATCACAACCTTCTCTGAAACAGTTCACCTGACTTCTTCAAGTACAGCAAAGGCAAGATTCAAAGCATGAAGAGCATCGAAATGCAATGAGAATCATAAACATGGATATAAAATCCCTTTAAAAGTTTCTGTTTCATTACCATCCATTAGAAATCTCCAACTGTATTGAAACAGGTTTATCTTTTAAAATGAACGGAAATGCCCCTTTTGACAATGCTGTGTTTAGCGAGAACAGGGATGTCAATGCCAGATGAAAAATTTTTTTGGAGTATTGCCTGGCAATAATATAGTAAAGAAGTATAAATAAATCATACTGGCAATTATGAAAGCAATTTAGGACAGTAATTTACTTTATGGATATGAAAAATTCCTAAATCAGAAAAAGTCTGAAGGATTTACATCCCTGCAAGAACAACAGAAGCACTGACTTTATGACTCAGGTTTTTTTTTAAACAGTTAACATAACCAATACAGTCAAAAGAAAATCACTGGTAATCGAAAAGCTTTGACTTTGACAGGCCAAGGGTGATTTGTAAAACTTTTCAACCTTTGACATTCTGTGACAGGTATGCAAACAATAAAAAAATCTTAGTGCCATCAGCTAGCTATGATCCAGGAATAGCTTATTGTACTTTGATGGGAGTATGCAACCTGAGGGAATCAGATTCTGCTGTGACTGATAACACTTCCTCTCATGGTTTTTACCTTGGTAGATTTCACAATGCAAATACACAATGTATTTTCATGCATCCTGAGGCCAATGAAGATTATCATTTTTTTGGGAAGACAATGCCGGATAATTTGTGGACTGTAGGTAAAACACAGAAAAACTGTATAATAACATATCTTATATCATCATTATCATTATAATCAGATTTAGACTTTAGATCTAAGTAAGTTAAAAAACAACACCGATGGGATCTATTACTAATTACACAGTACTTTCCAGCATGAGCAAAACAGGAGTCATGAGCCGTTCGTAAGGAGTTAACGAACGTTCTTAGCGGTACGAATGGTTTAGATACGAAAAACGGGGGTCATGTAGCGTGCGTACAGCACTTTTGTTATTAAGTCTGTTTGTAACTTTACGCCTGCCTCATCCAATGCGTAGAGGTGTTCTTAGCTACGAACCATGGCAAATCGCCGAGCTGTGCTTCAATTGATACTGAGATGGAATTTCAAAAGACACTAAATTTTTAGAGATCGAAACAACATGTTTGATGCGTATGATGCCATTGATCTGTCTTTCTGGTTTCGATTCATGGTGGTGATATTAACTGATGTGTGACATGACTGCGGATGCCATTGATTGCCCATTGTACAGGCTAGGTTCCCTGCCTCATGTCTTGCAACAAATGATCGCCCTTCGGTTTTATGCCTCGAGATTATTCCAACAAGATGTCTCTGTGTGTCTGTCTCTTTCTCTCTGTTTGGGGGTGTTTGGTTTTGTTGCGGATTTTGATGGCTTGTGATTTCAATTTCAAGTCAAACCACTTCTTCTCGACTTACTTGACAGTCCGCGTTGCTGATCCACGCGCATTCACCTGGCTGTGATGTGCTGCAACATCTTGTTTGTTTGGGGTTTTTTGTTTCATTTTTTCGCAGTCCATCCAACGTACCAAATAACAAACTAGACTTGACGCCATTTTCCTTCGGGAAAACCCCGATATACGGGAAGTTTCCGTGCGTAGCTAAGAAATGCCTACGCATGCGACGTGACCCCCCAAAATCTGTGCTTAAGTCGTGTTCTTAGCTACGTTCAGTTTTGCCCTAAGAACACTGATAAGAACAATGATACGAACACTCAGTACGCACAGCTCATGAACCAGGCTACTGGTGATTAGTCCTATCCATAGTTGTTGGCAGGCCTAACCTCTCCAAATCTTCGTTATCGTTTTGAAAGGTGGCTCGCAAGATGGATATGTCATGTCGTGGATTTAGCAGGAGTCGGACCTTTCCTCTGCCACCCGTGTCTTGCTTTTTGGTAGGTTCCCAGCGATTTGTGCGTTGGGTCGCTTACTGACCTGCCTGCGTTCCTTACCATGATATATTGTATTATGGCTATAGCATTATGGGTGGACATTATGGGTGTAGTACATACAACATGATGTACTTTAGGTGTATTATTACTGGTGTAGCAAAGATAGCAGTGCTGGTCCTACATTGTGGCAGACGGCCTTTCTCCTCTCTGTCGAGTGTACGACGAGTCGCCAGTTCCATCAAGCACGCCATAAGAGGCTTGCCTTGCTTCTATCTTTTGCCCAATACCCTTTCCTGTTACTGTTGTCCCTGTCCTTCAAGAGCCTCGAAGTCATCCAAAAAGGATGTTCTGGGGTTTATTGTAGGAAATCAATCATACATAATATAAACAATTTACATACTACAACCATGACGTTTGTCAGACGTCTCCAGCAATCCCCTGTAAGTTTTGTAATTTTTGTTCTTGTTCTTTTTCTGGTTAAAAAAAAAATTTTGTTCTTGTTGTTGGTTGTATTGTTTTTGGTTTTGTTTTCGTATTTTTCTGCTAGTTTCCAAAGTGACTCAGCACTTGTCATGGTGCTATGATCAATTTGTAGAAATATTTAAGATCGGATTACTCATAAAGGTTACGCAAGACAATCTTTATTTTTGTCTTATTTTACCTTCTATTTTACCCTGACATATAAAGGGTGCCCCCCCCAAAAAAACAACAAAAAAACAAAAAAAAAATCCAACTTTGAAGGCTTAGAATATCATTGTAACTGAATAATTTTAAGGGGCTTTTGCACATTATAACCTAACTCTGTA
>JAOYNN010533125.1:0-14428 GCA_025770095.1 Goniobranchus kuniei
AACAGTGTTGAATCAGAGGAGCTTTTCTTTTTATAATTTAATTTATCACAGGACAATCAGAGATGCCATCTTGCAGAGGAAGGCCTGAAGCAGCTGCTATTCGTTTATTCAACAAGTTTGTTGCACTTGCCTACGTTTTTGTTTTTTGTTTTTATTAGAGGAGAGAGAGACACAGAGAGAGAGAAGAGAGAGAGAGAGAGAGAGAGAGAGAGAGAGAGAGAGAGAGAGAGAGCAAATTGATTCAACTTGCAATTAACAATATTATTTATTGACAATTACCTTGAAAGAGAGGTAAATATTTGTAGCATCTTGACTAAGTTTAGCTGCATTAGCCGGAGAAGGAGCCAGAACAAGAGCAAGAAAAGCAAGAGCTTTTAAAAACATATTTGAAATCATGATGAAGAACCCATGTGTGGTTGTTTCTACTTTCACTTTATGTCACAGTTGACTCAGGTTGTATTGTACTCTTTTGAACATAGATCTATTATTATTTTGAGACTATTACTATTATTGTAGTCACAACCCTAGTGTTTCTTTTCACAACTGATTTGTTGGTCCTCTGATGCCTTGTCACTGATCTCATTGACAAGAATCTCATTAATCTGTTTTATCTTTTTTTGTAATAAAAGAGTTGATAGTTCAGATTATTTTGGTTTCAATTCAACTATTATGTGCTGTAAAAGATACATGATGTTCAGGGACCAATAAAATTATTCGATGAAAATGTAATAATACAGCAGTGGGTTGGTAAGGGAAATTGCCCGAAAAGGTGTAAGATTATATTTGAATGGCCGCTATGAAATTAAACAAAAATACAATATACAATGAAAAGTGATAAATAAAGAAAATTGATTAAATGAGAAGAGTAAAATTCCTTAACCTCTTCTTCCTACACGTGTATAAAACACATTGTTTGATAAGGAACCAGATAAGAATTGAAGTAGTCCTATACTGTCTCTAAACAGAAACAAAAATTATCTGTAACTGATTCAGTTCCAAGGCACCAAAAGACTGACCCCACGGCTCACACTGAAGCTTTCCAATTAGAATTAGTGTGTCATGAGTTTTATATTATATAATCAGCCCACCAGCCATTCTCAGGAGCTCGCTAGAACAGTTCAGAGTTCCACAAGCTAATGACAGCGGCTTGTTACTTTTGTACAAAAGTGAAATAGTAAGAAGGTCAAAACTATATGTTGTAGTTCTATTCAATATAAAATGACTCTAGATACATCTGGTGCCCCTTACAGTTACAGGTTAGTTTTCAGGCATTTCTGCTCTTGATTTAAATGTTTTCTATGTTGCAAGTCAGCCATGGGCATTTGCATTTGGCGCCTTAGGACTGAATCAGTTAAGTGAGTTTGTTGTTGTTGCATTTGTGTCAAAAGAAACACTTCAGTTTCACAAACTGATATGTGTGAACCACTAAGATTAAGTTATTGGGATGATCTGTTACCTATAGTGCAAAACTAACAATAACATTGTGTTCTAGGTATGACGAAGCCATTCATGTCAATGCAAACATTTCATTTACGTCTTTTTGTTTTGCTTGATGAAGGATAAGACCCGAAACTTTACGTCTCCTGTCCTGGCTTAAGGTTGAGTTCAACAATATTATCGGCGGTCATCTCACGACATGTCATATGTTATTTTGGCAATATGGAGTTATTTATAGCATGCTGTACTGTGTGGTGAGACCTACCTTCCCTCAAAGCGCCAAACCCCTATTGCCAATATTATTAGACGTGAGATGGCCATATATGTGCAGGATAGAGCAAACACAATAATGTCCAAAACTTGAAACTTTCCTCATCCAAAATGCCACTTTTGCAGATACGACACTTTGTGATTTCCGTTATTTACGGAGAATGAGTGCATTTGTATTCTTAGTCTTCATAAATCACCCAGCAGTAAGGCTTGAAGAATGAAAAAATAAGAGTGTGTTGTAATATTATCCCCACTTCTGACCATAATCCCCCAACTGGAGCTCCTTCATGTTCACCTCTCCAGATGCAAACACTGGTGTCAGATGACATCATTATTCTGTATGAATGCATCCAAGCTTTATAGTATAGGGTACTTGTGTACCACCTGAGCCTCATAGTATGTCCTCACGCTACTCACACATTTCATGAGACACCCTGGCATCACCAAAAATACCTTTACGTTCTTTACTGCTGAAGCTTTTCATAAGTTTCTTTTGTTTTTGAAAATCAGCAACCACATTGTATGCCTTGAGCCAGCTAACCTGTGATGATAAGTTTTGTGTCTTTTTAGACAAAAGTTTTGTTATAAGTCATCTGTACTACTACTCTTGACAAAGTAGGCCTAGACTGTACATTTAAAACTTGTGAGTGGATGATACATAAAAGTAATAAATAAGAATGATAATGATACATGTAATGTGTTTATGTTCATTCTTTCAAATAACCGCTTCATACATTGTCTTACTTTAACCATGGACTGTGGACAGTCATGCGACGACCTAATGGGGAAAGAGCCTTATTACTCAAATACCCAACAACACAAACCAATAAACAAGCTTTTACCAGATTACTCATTTTATTTCACTTTGATTTTCTTTGAGATTCTATAGATCTAGGTCTAAACGGGATTTCACGATTGTATTTGTTACTTGGCAAAAATGGATAATCTTTTAAAAGGAACGAATGCTTTCATTTGAAGACAAGTGCCGCTGAACGTCAGCTTCAAAATTCCAAGATGTTTGTAACAGAGTGAACAGTGTTGAATCAGAGGAGCTTTTCTTTTTATAATTTAATTTATCACAGGACGATCAGAGATGCCATCTTGCAGAGGAAGACCTGAAGCAGCTGCTATTTGTTTATTCAACAAGTTTGTTGCACTTGCACATGTTTTTGTTTTTTGTTTTATTAGATGGCATGTTATAAAACAGATCAGTGCAATTGATTTCATTTGTTTTAGTGAAGAGAAGGATACAAAGCACATTTTTCTTAAACACAATAATTAATTATCATATTTCATTCAAAAGAATGAAATACATGTAAGTGTACAAAAACACTGGTATTTATATAGTGCTTTCCCCATCAAACGAATTCAGACAGCTCAGAATTGTGCAGCATAGTAAAACTGATAGTTCAAAAGAAAAAGTTTGATCATATAACGCCAATCCTGAACGGCCCTTGCTCGCTGCCTGTCACCAAAAGAATAGAGTGCAAAGTTTGTGTAATCTGCTTAATGTATCAATCACATGACTCAAATGCCAGCTTACCTGATTTTGAAACTATACAATGGTGTCTTGTTTCTATGGGTCAACCTCTTTACTAGTATTTTGTGTTATATCAGCTTGTGTTTCTCAACAAAAGTTCAGATTGTATGTTGCTAATTGTTGGGCTTTTGGGGGGGTTTTGTAGTCGTCGGGCTTTTTTTGTGTCTTTTTCTGTGACTTGAGTGCTACTTCTCACCTTATGATTACCTGGTAATTGTATCTTTAAGGCTGCTCCTATTCATAGTACTACTACAAATAGCCCTCCTGGGAGCTATCCATATTAAGTAGGCTACAGTAGGCCTATATACTGCGCAAGTGCATGCACCTCGGGAGGAAGTCAAAGTACACTTGCATGAAGCATGGGTTAATATGCCATTACAGTAGAGATCTAGATCTATGTAGTGTAAATAGAGTTCATCCTACAGTTAACGATGCCAATGTGGGTAGTCAAATGAGACTAAGATGACTAGGCCCTATCTAATCTTATCAACTCAGCACATATGTAACGATGACGTCACATTGCTGTCATAACACATGTTGGCATCACGCAAAGCAGGATGGGTAGGGTGTAGGCGATGCGTGTTCTCTTAGGGTGGTTAGGTATGAATGGGAGGATGGATCATTCTCATTCATAAAGCGGGCAAGGGGTTTGGAGATGGAGGCAGGGAGGGATGGATAAGGAGGGGAAAAGAAGAGCGTTGAATGGAGGAAGAATGGAATGTGGAGAGGAAGAAGCAATGAGTCGACAGCCGTTGCTGTCTTTACATAGTAATTTTCCCAAATAAGCCTTCTTTGCTTGGCTAGCTTGACTTGAACGTGCACTTGTTCAAAGTGTGTGTGCATTTAGACGTTTGATTTATATAGTGAGAATTCCGTCATAAGGGGTACGCGTGCACTTGTTCGAAGTGTGTGTGCATTCAGACGTTTGATTTATATAGTGAGAATTCCGTCATAAGGGGTACGCATGCACTTCCTCGAAGCGTGTGTTTGCATGGCGTATACTTGCGCAGCATGCACTGTACTATGTCCATATTAGAAGACTTGAAACATCCTAAAAGGAAGATTCTGGAGGGTAAAGAAAATGTAAAACCAGGCAGAGGTTGGAGAAAGAAAAGTTGGCAACAAAATATTGAAGAAGACACATCGATGAAGATCAATGAATGCAATCAAACTGCCCTAGATACGACCAGATGGAAAGTCATGGCATCCAACCTATGAAGAGAGAAGGAACCACGGTGAGATAAGGCATGATGGATCCTGTTGGAATCGTATGATATAAAAAAAAATATATTTTTGAGCTGGCATCAATCAACACCTCAGTAAACCATCACTGTGACCGCAATGAAAACAGCCAATGAATTAGGATTCTGCTATTTTTGACTTACTTTGAGGAGGAGCAAATAAACGCCAGGAAAGCTTGGCCATTTTATCTGTTGAAGTATCTTATCCAGTTTGTCCCGGCACTCTGGCCGTTCAGGTTGAAGATGACACAATATCTGAAGGGAAGAGCAGATTATTGGATATAAGATTGCTATTATTATTATATCAAACTATATTTTTAATTAGAATAAACTTAAGTACTGAAAACACAATAGAACCCACACAATTCGCACATCATTTGTCATATACCACTGTCCAATGATTATATTAGGTTAATTTTAGTCAAAGTACAACTCGTCTTGCTCGATCAATAAATGTCTAACTCATGTTTTGGCTTTTTTTTCATACCATTTTTTTATACCAGACATCGAGTCCTTCATTTACTACGACTTTTAATGGATTTGGTTGGGTCTGTCAGTGTCTGGGGCTGCAACGTCCCACCTGACCAAGGTTGAGGTGACATGAATACATAACCTCTCCCTCCCAGGAATAGTGATAGCTGAATAGTCTGATACACATGCTCGTTATATGTGTTGATGACGTACCTTGGCCTCTCCTATTCAAGTGTCCATATCATCCAGGTACAAGTCCTGGACCTGTTCCCACAGAGTGATGACATGGGGGCATACTGGTTCTCTAGAAGTATATCCAGAAAGAGGAGCAAAGCAAGCCCTAAAGGGGCAGAGTGCATGCTCATGCTCGAGGGATCTCACAGCCACTCACCAATTGCTTCCCAGCTATGAGTTAAATAGTGGCCCACCCACCCTTAGGTGTTGCCCTACTTCTATCACATTCTCTTTTATCTATCGTCATATCCCCTTTATGAGCCCTCTGTGCTTGAAGGAAGGACCACATTTGACATTGCACTAAGTCAAAGGACAAGGTGAAATTTGGAAGGACGGGGAGGTTGTCTGTATTGGAGCACGGAGGTGGAATCCTCAAAGTATGGTGGAGGACCCAGGACATGACAAGCCAACTGTCCACATCATGATACAGCCTAGCAGAAGATCTGATCCAACCAATCAACACTTGGTGGTGGGGAATGGGCCTTGCCAAACCTTGAGAATTAAAATAACAATGCCACCGGCCAGAGCCACCAGCACCATCTACACAAGCGTGCACCTTTACTCCATATGCCCCTCCTTCAGGGCTTGAAAACAAAGCACAGACTTACCAGCTTGAAATGTCATCACGAGCATATAGAATGGATTTGGTTAATAAAGAAAGAACTTATTACAAATAATTGAATATGCCTAACCAACGACACAGAGTTAAAAAAACAACTATGTTTTACCGGTATTGTTATTTCTTCATCATAAATAATAATAATAATAATAATAATAATAGAAATCACTTGTACAGCGCCTAATCTCATCAAAGCATAGCCCTAGGCATACAATTATACAATATAACTATTCAAAGTGTACTAAATTGACAATTACATGGTAAACAACATCATTACAGCTATGTGAAAAAATGCTGTAATATATCAATATTTATATAAATAAACTAACATGGAAGCTTAGGAGAAGTGGGAGTACAATTAATAAATCAATTAATTTAATGATGTTGATGATGGTGCTCATTATCATCATCATTTGTATTATTATTATTATTATTATTATTATTATTATTGTTATTATTATTATTATTATTATTATTATTATTGTCATCATTACAATTACTAGTTAGGCATTTATTGAATGATCTAGATCTACAGATAAAATAATAACATTTAATTTACATAGAGCCTATCATATATTAAGCCATTGCTCTATGGTTCTCTACACAAAATATAACATCTACTCTAAATCTGAGACATGAAATTACAAATCAAATGCATTAGCACATATTCACACACATACAATCTAGGGCCTGAATGTTTATTTAAGCAGAAACATGGAGTAGTCAGGCATCAAAATTAACTCAAAAGGCAAAGCATGATAAGAGACATACAGATTATGGTTGTTTTCTGAACATTTTGTTGAGTATAAAATTATCAATACAATTCAAAAGGTTCAAATTTTAAGGAATTTTATCTCAAACAACCTGATCATAACAGATTCACAAATATGAATAATATGGTCTTCCATCCATGAGGGCAACAAAGTGTCTAACTGTGCTTTTATGAGTCAGCAACTCTCATCTCTAAACACCTTCCAAAGAAAAGGCACATGGGACATTTTGTTATGAGTGATATGACAGATTGAACAGCTTAAATCGTTGCTATGAAATATGATATATTCCATGGTATCATTGATATATTCATGTTCATGTATATTTGTGCTTTTATGTAATAACGTCGATCGTTTTGTTTTTTGTTTGTTGTTGTTATTGATGCTGGATTTTTTTGTCTTTGTTTTTTTTTTTCTTTTCTTTTTTTTATTTAATGATGCCCATCTGTACCTTGTTAATGTTAATGTTGATGGCATGTGCATCCAAAACAAATTTCTTAAGAAGGATTAATAAAGTTTATCTTATCTTATCTTATCTTATCTTAACCCCCGTGAAGTAAATGCCATTAAAATGAGTCATGTCACAGCACACTTTGACAGGGGCCAATGAGGATGGTTTGTCTCTGGGTCACCCCGACCTGCTTTAGTGGAAAATGTTTGTACTCCAAAAGAGGAAATTGACTCGGAAGCTATATCTATTTAAAACTAGAGAAACAGCCTATGAGATTGCAAGTTATTTTAAGTTTATACCTAGTCTAGTAAATTAGTTTTCAACAATCCAATGGTTACACGTGTTTACAATGAAAGTAGGTCATGAAGGTCTGTAAAACCAAAAGCCTTAACAGGGTTAAATTAAACATTAAAATGAAAATTTAGATACAGACACAAAAAGATTAAATCAGCTTTTTGACTAAAAACTTAAAAGATGATGTAAGCATGGGTGTAAAAAAGATAAAATAATCATTTTTTAACTCCTCACCTTATCCAGAAGCCTGACAGCCAGTGAAAATTCATATTCATAATCTGATTCCAGAAGGGAAACTGTTATCCAAAACATCTGGGTCACCAAGGTCAACTTATCTTCCGTGCCAGTTTGGTCCAAGTTTTTCAAAGACTGGGCAGAACGAGACCGACCTAAATTTGATTTGCGGCTCTCAACCTCTGTACAGCTCCTCACCCTACCATCTCCTGAAAACATTACAAAACTTGTTAGTAATCTGATAGAAAATATGGCTAAAACAAAAAATAACAAATTAACTTATTCCAAATCTCTGGCTTCTGTTGTGATTTAATTTTACTTCTTACATGCGTTTCATAGAAATCAGCTAAACATAAAACTTGCTAGGTACTTAATGTAAAAACATATTTTGCAATCATTTGATACAAACTTTTACGTTTATGTGACAAATGTGAAAAAAAATAAATTTAAGGGAGTAATAAAAAACCTAATAATTGTTTTTCATCTCTTGTCAAGGTATAAGCCTCAGCCTCTCAAAAAAATGTATTTCAAAAATGCAACTTGTCTCGGCTTGTGAAATCTCATTTCTCTTGACATTTTATGGCCTTATCTTAGAAACTGGATTACTTAAATGTAAAAATTCACTCTAAAGAGCACAGCAGTATAATATCGAAAAGATGGAAAGAGACACTTATCAAAGAATGTTTGAAACAAAAATTGCTAAAAAAAAAATAAAAAAAAAAATATATATATAATAAATCGAGTGTACATTAAACATCAAATAATAATAATTTTAAAAAGATGAAAGTTAACATGAATTTTTTTTGGAGTTTGAAATAAAACGGAAACCTTTAAAAAAAAGTAAGGCACAAAAAACTAAACACCAAGAAAAGAAAAAAATACAAAATTGTTAAGTTTAAACTAATCAAATAATGATGTTAAAAAGCTGTGACAGTTAACTTAGTACACACAAATCATGACAACAAAACAAAACAAAAAAAGATAAATTAAACAAAACCCAACAACACGCTGAAAAGCACAAATAAAGTGAAAAAGTTTGTGACAAAAGCTGGAGCTAAACATCTCTAAAACATGCTGATTTTCTCCAGAGCATTATGACGTGAAGTGCATGTTATCTATAGGTGCTTTTCATCTACATTTTGTAAACTAGCAAAAGGAGCTGAAGCGTTAGACTAAAGTCACTGAGAAGAACAAAAAGCGTGATTTAGTTCCACATTTTAAGATGAAAATGACCTGAAAGATCCCACATCCAACAACATAGACCTTGTCAAATTAATATTCTCTTCACTGTGCAATGTATCTGATTCATCAATTCATGAGTGTTGCCACATCCCACATGTGTTAGAGTGATTTGCCTACAAAATCTTTGAACTCTATTCTTTTTTTTTTTTTTCCCCCTTTTCTTTTCTTCCTTATGTGGCAACAGGTTTATCATACACCTGATGATATAGAAAAATTACACAAACAAGACCCTATGAGTCATCTAAAACACACATAGAATTATTAAAGGCAGTTTCATGGGTTAGCAAGTTAGACCTCGTCAAAGTGCATCTATAGAATGACATTTTTGTTCACCAGAACAATATACTGAGTCCTGACTCTCTTCCTCTTCTTCATCTTCACTTTCATCTTCTTCCTCTTCCTCCATGATGTCTTCATTAGGAGTCGCCTTCTCCTCCTCTTCCTCATTTTGCAATTGTGACTTCTTTTTTAAAATGGAAGGTTTGGGAGGCATCATCAAATTGATGATACAAGTGTCTGCGTCTTAAGTGAAAATAGGAACAAGTAAAAGTATTGTCAAAATAATGTTCCTGTCAGTCAACCATTTCCTATGACTAATGATAAGAAGATCTTGATCAAAATCATGTCTATAATCAACCATTTATCTTTTCTTTATTCATTTTTCTCATTATGTACTTTTTTTCCCATTTGTTTACACAAACAATAAAAATACAGGAACTGATAACAGATACTGTAAAAACAGAAATAAACACACAGAAAAGGCTTGAAATAAATATGCACATTTACATCAGGCAATTTTAAAAAAGTAACTCAGGTCAATACCTTAACAGCAAAATCACGAAATCCGATGAAAATTTCTAGTTGACTACAACTTCTGTCAGTAAATAATCTAAAAAAATATTTTTGCCATGATACAGGTAATTCTTAAGTTAAAAATGTTTGGGCACGGCATATCCGAAAATGAAACATCAAACCAAGAGAAAAGTGCTTTATATCATAGTGTTCAGATTGGTGGGGCCTTGTTGCTGACAGTCTACTCATAACCTTTTCCTTCAACTACCAATTGATGAACTATCTAAGCTGTCATCTTCCCAAAATTCTTTGATTTTTATTTTAAGTATCTTGACTTTAAATGGTCGTTGACGATTGCAAGAAACTTTTGTGATAAAAAATCCCAAGAAACATAGTCAGCTTATGGAATTCACCCTCAAGACCATCTCGCTCAAAGTTTCCTTTCCTCCAAAATTCTTTTTGTTTTCCAACTTTTTCTGGTGTGTACTAAACTTGAGGTGTTTGTTTTTTTTTAATCAATCTGATGCACTGATATTTGGCTAAATCTTGAGAAGTGAAAAAAGTTGCCTCTGTGACTTTATGCATTCCCAGATTTTCTTCTTGTGACAGAATTTATTTGCCAACTTGGCAACATTTTCATTTTGACAAAAGATACTCCCTTCTTTTCTTTCTGTCTGAAGATACAGTGTGATTTGTTTTGCAAATCTTCTCTCCATCTTTTACAAGGCAATTCTTTGACTTTGCATTTGGCAGGCTAAAATTGTACTTAAAACAGTGACTGAAATATTAATGTGTCACTAGTCACTAAAACTGTTTTGTCTTCATATGGCAAGAATCGTAGTAGATCAGTCGACCAGAAGACTGTTTTAAAGCCACTTGATTACTGTTCATGAAGAGTATTTTGTGGTGCAATCACAAAGGAAAGCTAACACTATGTAAGCAATGTGCATTTGGATATGTATCATTTGGAGTTTCATTTTCAGGCTTCATACTTTTAAGGCTCTATGTCAATTAATGCAAATGGTTTTATTAACATTCCTTGGCAATTTTGTCGCATGAGCTGAAATTACATTTAGCTTAAAGTTGAGTTACTTTCTTTATAATCACCAGACACATCTGATATATAATTGTTCATGTCATTTAATATCAGAACATACACAATAAATATTTTCAAAATATTTACGATAATTACAAAATTGAGCATCCAACTAACCAGCAGGTTCAGTCAAATTTAAATTACAGAAAAGAAGAATAAACTTTTTCTTTTAGTATTGAACTCAATGTAACCTTCACACCAAGAGATGATGCACTTTAGAACTTTCACACCATTCAAGTGATTTCAAGCTGACTGGGCATGCTAGGGTTAAAAGCAACATTGTCAGTGACATCCTGATTTTTTTTTTTATTCAATGGAGGGTACAAATATTCAAATGGATGCATTCTTCTAGGTATAAAACAACTTTCATATGCCACTGGAGATGTTAAGGGGTTAATGACATCAAATTTATATTCACTTCGTATTGTTTACTAAAGTTTTTGGTAAATTTCAATTCCAGCTATCAATCTTCGTTTTTTAAGTAAAAGATACACCAACTTTTAAATTGTAGTTAATTGACAAACAAGCTCTCTTGACATTAAGACCTTATGGCACAACATCGAATTTTGGTAGAAAAAAGGAGAAGAAAAATTTTGGGGGCGGGGAGGAGGGACTCTGAAACGGATCTGTCAAACAGTAAGCTCAAATTACGGCTGATAAAAAAATTGCTTCATGCAATTCTCCTTTCAAAATGAATGTAAAAGGAAGACAACTCACCTCCTCCAGCATAGGCCCGCTGTGTGTAAGCTGACACTGTATAACTGGTGCTTCTTGCATGGTGAGGATGTGACTGCTTTGGTGCTGTGATGGCACTGCGTCTCGGTTCAACATCTTTGGCAAGATTTGGAGTTGACATGAAAAGTTCCCTCATGAAATCAATTGGGCGGAATTCAAGGTCAAGATTGTCAATGGAGGCCTCCAGGGTTAGCATGATTTCGGTTACATAGCCCTTTGGTATCCATGTGTATAAAAAAAATAATAAAAAAATGTATAAAATATTTTCATGACTGGTAGGAAATCTTTTTTTTAAACAATCAAGAAGGAAACAATTTAAATAAAGATAAAGAGGCATAAATGAAAGTTAAAACAAAAGCAGTTTTCAAACCAATATTCACCTGCATGTCTTCTCCCTGTTCTGCCACAGTTTCAACAAGACGTGATAAGATGTCCGACAACATCTGTGTTGAAGGACGAATCTGCAAGGCTCGCAAAATCTGAAAACAATCATTTCATATCTGTTAAATATGACATCAATTTGTTGACAAAAAGAAGTGTTGAAGGATGCTGGAGAAGTCTATGAGAATTTATGTCACAAATGATTACAAAATATCAAATGTCATCCCCAAAAATCCAATCAAATTATTTTAAAAAGTATTAATAGAAACTTATACTTTTCAATTGATTAATTTCAAGCCCTGACTGTGATATACGTCTCAGTGTATGATGTAATTGGGTGAACTGTGGATTGGTACCGTGACTATGATATACATCACAGTGTATGATGTAATTGGGTGAACTGTGGATTGGTACCATGACTGTGATATACATCACAGTGTATGATGTAATTGGGTGACATGTGGATTGGTACCCTGACTAGTGTATGATGTAATTGAGTGAACTGTGGATTGGTACCCCGACTGTGATATACATCACAGTGTATGATGTAATTGGGTGAACTGTGGATTGGTACCGTGACTGTGATATACATCACAGTGTATGATGTAATTGGGTGAACTGTGGATTGGTACCCTGACTGTGATATACATCACAGTGTATGATGTAATTGAGTGAACTGTGCCTTGGTCCCCCGACACCCCAACTGTGGGGCTACTGCAGATATCAGGAAGAAGAAGAGGGACCGGGGCCGATAAAGACTTACATACCATAAGAGTGTAAACAAGGGTGAAGAATGGATGTCACAAATTTTCCGAGAGCAGTAGAAAGACGGGAGGATTGGAGGCTTATGAGTGCCTGTCTGCAACAGATCTGGTTCTCAGACAGTAGACCCCAACACTTCCAATATTGCATAGAAAATGCATTACTCTTTTAAAGATTAACATCCTTACCTGAAAAGATCTTCCTGCATAATGGCGGGAGGAGCAAGACAATGCCAACTGTAAAGCTACTTGCGACCAACGCTGCTCCACTAACGCTAGGGGAGATAACTTCTTGAAGCATTTCACGGTGCATTTCAGGAAATAGCCTAAATGATTGGCACTTTGTGTGGTAAGCATTTTTGGAGTTATGTCTTCAGAACTCCACAAAGGTCTTCCTTTCCTGAAAGATAAAAACAGACACATCAGTACACCTGTTTGCTTGTTATATCATCCCTGTAGATTTCTAAATGCTAAACCCTAGAAAAGCACATACCATCAAACTGGGACAATATCATCCAAAGGTGCAGGTAGTGAAAACACGACAGGAGACAATGAGAATGCTTTGTCTTTGTGTCATTGATCCCGACCTACTTCAGTGCAAAATTTGTATACTCTAAAAAAGGAAACTGACCCGGAAGTTATATCTATTTAAAACTACAAGAATAGCCAATCAGATTTTAAATTATTCTAAGCTCATACGTAGTGTAGTACTTTGATTTTCAAACATCCAATGAGAGTTTGCAGCCTTGGCCTACATGTGTTTACAATGAAAGTAGGTCATGAAGGCCTTGACAAAGAACCACACTTCCGGTTTCATCTTCAGCTTAGCAGGGTTAAGTCAGAAATTGGGTCATGAAGGTTTTGGCTCTTTATGACCAGAATGGGTGTGCCCCACCTCTTCTATAAATTGTCCCTGTAAGTCTCTAAATGTGTAGACATTTATAGAGGGGGGGGGGGCACTGTTTCTTGTCAAATAAAGTCAAAAACATTGTGACCTAATTTAATGGCATACATTTAGAAATTGACAGGGACGATATGGTGTTTTAGGGTTCTTTTCAACTCTTTAATGTCATCTCAGCGCCCAGGATAAAAAGTAAGTGAATCAGCTAGTTAAAAGTAAAAGAGAGAACAGAGATAGCAGAAAGAGGGCCAAACAAGAAAAGAGACAAAAAATAAAAAATAAGCAAAATACCTATTAAAACCAAAATATGTAAGTAAATGGACAAAAGAATTATCATCTCTTAAAAAACAAACAACAAACAATGACAACAAAAACCAACAAACAATTAACAATGGCAATCCAAGCCGAAAAAAGTGCAATGCAATAGATAGAAAAAGACGTCGCAGTCATGTGGGGACTGTGTGCGCTGTACTGTTCTTTTTCCTAAAATTTTTGTACAACATTAGTCACTCTCTTCCAGGTTTCTCTATCTTGCGCTAGTTTCTTTAGTTCCTGGAGGTTTTGCATTGACTTTAGCGCTGCTAATATCATTAGTTGATCAGAGGGAGTGACATATTCAGTTGTTTCAGTGGCACGTTTTTTATAATGTCTGAGGTCTTGATTAAGCGTCCTTGGCAGTGACGTCGGTGTTCTTCCCTTAAACTTTGTGCCCTCTTTGAAATACTCAAACATTGCTGTCTGAGTCGGAATGTTGTTATCTTGTCTGAGTATGTGGTCAAATAGCTTCCATCTCTGTTCTTTAGTTCTCTGACTTAGTGTTCTTACTTAACAGCGGCCATATAGCTCTTTGTAGCTTATTTTGTCAGGCCAATGGATGCCGAGGATGTATCTCAAATGTTTCCTGTGCATTGCATCTAAAGTTTCAAGGTTCTTCCCAGTGAGGCCCCACGTTCCGCAAT
>JAOYNN010533236.1:0-14424 GCA_025770095.1 Goniobranchus kuniei
GTCTGTCGCTCTCTCTCTCTCTCACACACACACACACATACACACACACATGGACGTAGACATACTACCCCATCAGACACAACAGCACATGGATAAATTAATCACTACCCATCGTGACTACTACAAGATAATACATGATAGTCTCACTGATTCTTCTGTCAACATTCCATAGCTCACACACAAATCTAGATCTAGATCTAGTATTATTGTGCGATTTCGCCGCAGCCCAAGCTTGGACTTACGGATGGTTGAAATATTTGACACTGGATATCTTCGCTCTCAGGAACTACGACATCTTGCAATAAAGAGCTTTATTAGGTTTATTCATTGTTGTTCATGTGGTCGAATTTCATGGCATTGTCGTATATTTTATTTTGATTTGCTTACTTAAAGAATGCGATTACCTCCGTGTGTGACTTTTCTTACCTCTCCCATTCACTGGTGCCGTATCTTCTTGTAACGATATTCTACAGTTGTCATATGAGTGTATAACGCCTTGCGTGTATGGGAACATATCTACTTTCTCTCTATCTTATTTTTAATACATGTGATGAAGAAATAAAGCCCTTCTGTTGGAGTTTATTAAGTGTGATGAAAGACATTTTTGAACATTTCTCGTAGCGCTGCGTTGAAGGGGAATCCCCGAAAACGAAGGCATTTTGCTTCGCCGCTGTATCGGGTTATAGGGAACGTCAAGGTTGGAGGCGGCCCGGCTCGGAAACTAAGTTATGCTCTGTTAATAGCCATGAGATAGATCTACCAATCTAGACTAAGAAATAGAGTAAAATGTACCATTTAACCTATCTAGATATATCCACACATGTTGGTCTAATGTCACGATTTGGTCCAGAACAATCACGCTTTGGCTTTAGATTTCACTTCATACAGCCCTTTTTGATTTCACCATAAACTGTATGTTTAGATGCATCATCGGTGCATGTCGCAGTTTGATCGATAGGCCTGGGCAAACAGATCTAGAGCTAGATCTAGATAATTTCGATTTAGATCGACTAGGCCTATGTTGAACCAATACATGTGCCGGTAGGGCCTATGCAGAATTTGATGAAGACGTGGGGAAAAGTAGTAATCAACATACCAATTAATATGTACCCAATCAATAGCCATAAAATTTATGTAGACAAAATAAAGGGCAAGGCTATAGAGTGCCACATTCGAATCTAGATTACCACCTAAATTCTTTCTTTCCCAGTTCACTTAGACTGTGGAAAAGAATAACTGATTCTATCAGATGCTGCAGAGACCTGGAAACTTTCAAATGGTCCCTCTGCCAGATTACCCTCAAGTCAAACTGCTAGACATCATAGGCTTGAACTCGCTATTATTTTTTCTCATGCGCCTCAACAGTTATACTCAGTTTTACAGAGTCAGTTGGATTATTTGAAGAAGAATAAGAAGTAGGCCTATAATATAATATTTACAATAAAACAAGAGATCTAATTGGCCATATAGTTGTTATGTAAATGTATATTATTATTACTATTATTATTTTATTGAATTTCATTGGATGGCTATAGACAATGATACTTCAGATGACAGCAGACTAACCAAACAAACAACCAGACAGGGGCTGGGAATCAACAGCTCGAGGCTCAGGACAGGCTTGACTTTGCCACATCTCAATAATCACCTTATGGTGATGCGCGCACGGCACGGAGTGCTGAAATGCCCTCACCAATGGGTGATTTCAGCAGGCTACCGTAGAGACTAGGGTTACACCATATGGTGTGCTCAGCGGTTCCAGGGCAAACATGTCAATCCCTTAGGCCTACGCACCCCCATGGGAAAAGCTAAATCTCTGCATGATAATTCTGCTATTAATTGTTGACAAAAATAACAAATGTTGTTGCAACTCCTGCACATTTTTGTGAAAATGATGTTTAAAGTGGTGAGGAAATGAAAAAGTAATTTCGTGAATCTGAGGTCCCATTTGCACAAAAAGGCTTAGTCCATGAGTAAGTTGTCCAATAAAAATGAGCATGGGTATCATGTGAAAGGACAGAAGGGCTGCCTTGGCAACAGACGCTACAACCACCTAAAGAACTTTCAATTGGATTTTGGACTTCTTTTTTTTTAAGGTGGTTAGAGCATAAAAATGTGAATGGGAGAGGTAAGAAAAGTCACATGTCACGCACTGAGGTAATCGCACTCTTTAAGTAATCAAAACAATATGAAATATGCGACAGAATGACATGAAATTCGACAACGTAAAGAACTTTCAATTGGATTTTGGACCTCTTCTTTTTTTAAAGGTGGTAAGAGCATAAAAAAAATTAGAACTGTTTGTTGAAAACAATTAATGATGTAGTTGCAACGTCATTTTGTAAGAACCATTACCAGGCCATCTGATGATAATAGCACTCAGTCCACGGCCATTGCAAATTCCATAAGACCTTGAATGCCAAAGAAAAAAAAAAGTTCTAATAATACAAAAATAATACAAACCAAATAAAACAAAGTAAAATCTAAGGATGGCCGTATAATCAAGTGTTCAATCAAATCAGTGATAGATCTAGCAGTTCTCTGCCAGAGGACATACAGAGTAGAGCTAGACTACACCAAGATCTAGAACTAGTTGCAATGACTGTTTCAAACTCAAAAAGTTCTTTCTTTAGAGTGAAGGGGATCTACTTTAATCAGTTTCAAACTTGGTGATAACAACAATGTCATTATTTAATAACAACAT
The DNA here is from genome assembly GCA_025770095.1 of Goniobranchus kuniei. NCBI lineage: Eukaryota > Metazoa > Mollusca > Gastropoda > Nudibranchia > Chromodorididae > Goniobranchus > Goniobranchus kuniei. The sequence continues at coordinate 2,705 of JAOYNN010533236.1, forward strand.
TTAGTAAGAGCTTCCAGGGAGACAGCTAAAGTATGTTACAAATATGTCTTCTTCTTTAGGTACCGTGTCTGAAGCAGACATTGGCGATCATGTTCCTCCACTCATACCTGTCCTCAGATAACCTTATAAAGTCGTAGTTGCTACCATTCTGTAGTGCCCACGAATTAAGACTGTCAATAAATGTCACCAAATTGACTCCCACGCCGGAGGCACTCCCCCATGCTTTTAGCATGGTGGGAAGCTGTTTTGTCAAGGACCCATCTGAAATCTACTTCTGAGACAAACGCTCTACCTCCAAGCTAAACGCACTCCCTCCACGCCAAATGCAATCCCCTGCAAATGTTTAAGGGAAGTAACTCTATTACCAGAAAGATCAAGTCACTCGGTCCAAAGAATGAAATCACTCAGTCATTTTTTCTAGTTGTTTCCCTCCATGCCAAATGCACTCCAATAAGGTAAACAAGTTTTGTCTCTATTAGGTCGGCAGAGTGACTTTCCTTGACAACAATCATGCAATAACTCTGCCAGACTGAAAAAAAAATGGAAGAAATGAGTATAGGCTTGGGGTTATATCAAATAATAGATGTAGACACAGATTTTAGAGAAACCCCAGTAAGAACAGAGGCAAGACAAGCCCTGAGATCATCTCTATGGGATGTACTGGGCATAATCCACAATCAAATCAAACAGAGGCAAGACAGCACAAAGGCAAGAACACAAGAAAAAATCCTGCTCCAGTCTGAATCAACGGTGGGGCCTCCGTGTCGGCACCCATCGCCTAGCCTTGAAAGGTCAACACAAGACTAGCCGACCATATCACTTCAACAAAAATTGAGGCTTTATAATCGGGTTATTCCTACATTGTCTCAACATGACTTGTGGTTGTTTTACCTAGCCATTCATTCCTTTGGTTTACAAGAGTTACACAGAATACCTGCTTTCGCTTTTTCAAACCTTTGCTTCGGTTAAGGACTTACAAACATTGAACAATGATGCACAACTACATCACACCATGAAGGTTGCCTCGGTACACATCAAGACATAAACAGATCTGGTACAGAAGCAATGAGTAAAGGCTTGGGGTTTTGTCAAATAATAGAAATAAACACAGATTTCAGGGAAACCCCAGTAGGAACAGAGACAAAACAATGCAAAGGCAAGAACATAAGAAAATATCTGCCCCAGTCGGAATTGAAGGTGGGGCCTTTGCGTCGGCACCCATCACCTTGCCATGAAGATCAACACAAGACAACTGAAGCAAAGGTTTGAAAAAACAAAAGTAGGTCTTCTGTGTAACTCTCGCAAACCAAAGGAACAAATGGCTGGGTATGACAACCACAAGTCAAGTTGGGACAGGGTAGGAATGACCCGATTATAAAACCTCAATTTTTGTTGAGGTGATATATTCAGCTAGTCTTGCGTTGACCTTTCATGGTAAGGCGATGGGTGTCGATGCAGGGGCCCCAACTTCGATTCCGACCAGGGCAGGATTTTATCTTGTGTTCTTGCCTATGCATTGTCTTGTCTCTGTTCCTACCGGGGTTTCTCTAAAATCTGTGTTTATTTCTATTATATGAAACAAAAATGGATGAATTGAGAGAAATCTTCAACAACATTGTATTTTTTTAAAATATCCAAATCCCATAGAAATTTCAATAATGATTTCACTCTTGAGGCAGAGTAACTAGATGTTTCTGGTAACAGAGATGCTTACCACAACTTTTTTAGGGTAATGCGTTTGACATGGAGGAAGTGCGTTTCGCATGGAAGTAGATTTCGCATGGGTCCACACCAAAATGACTCCCCACCATGCCAACAGCACGGGGAAGTGCCTCTGGCATGGTAGTCAGTTTGGTGTGCTACACTGGCTGAGGTTTTCAATCTATTGCCAGCCATGACCATGACATTTTCTTATGATTTAGTCACAACTCACAAATCCTGCTATGGTAGAAGGCCTCATTAACCATTTATACCATCTCCTCCTCCTCTGAATCTGATACTTCAGGGGTAGATGCCTATGCTGCTGTAACAAGGTTTTACTTCAACCAATAGGTGTGTACTTCCTGTGCTGCTGTAAAATGGTTTTACAATGATTTTATTTCTGATGATGAACTATATCATATTGTCTTTTTTTTTAATGTTATCACTGATTCTTTAAAACTTTAACTTAACTTACGATTTTTAGACTTTATTTATAAGTTATTCATCCTGACAATATTGTGAATCATGCCATTTTTAATGTAAATATGAGGGTTGCGTCAGAGGATTCCTAGTGCTTGAATGATGATGTATGGGTTTTGATTTACTTTCCTGATTACTGTAAAGCGTCTAGAGCTCCAAGTATGTGAAATGCTGGCGCTATAAAAATGTCCATAATTATTATTATTATTATGTCATGGGTTGTTCAGCTCCCATAGCATTAAAACTCCCTCTAGTCTTTCCTGGAGCGAACTAATCTTTGTTTTAAAAAAAATTGTGCTACTTTTGGATGACAAACCTTTTCTGGGAGATATTCCAAATGCTGCTTACCATTTCACAAAATGAATATATGCTTGTATTTAATCTATTTTCCAATCAACAATTTGTATTGGTGTTACCTGGTATTGTGGCTTTTGATTCTGATCATACATTTGTAATAAATCTGAAACGGGTTGCATTTGCCACTCAAAATTGTGCAAGTTTCAATCATGTCACCTCTTGATCTTCTGTAAGATTTTTGCCTTAGCTTGCCTATCCCGTAACCTTAAGGGATCGTTAGAGCACATGTGATGATTTGTGGACAATTTCTTTCCTTCCATCCCTGGCTTCAACTGCTCTCTAGGATCTGGCAAAGGTTAGGTAGGTCCACCATCAGATGTTCTCCCGTCTTTCTTTTGTCTTCCTCTGTTTTTTCCTGCCTGGGGTTGTGTCTTGTAGAACAGTTTTGGCTAGGCCAGACAATCGATCTTGAAATATGACCACACAAGGTGAGATTTCATATTTTACTATAGAAAGGAGTGGTTCATAGGCACCAATAGCTGATCGTATTCTGTCACAGACTTCTTCAATGGTCAGTGTAGGAATTGCAATGGAGTCAGTCTGCAGCAGCATTTCATTTCAAGTGCTTGGATTTTTCTTTGCAGCTTTGATGTAAGTGTTCATGTCTCACTAGTAGATAGAAATATTGATACTAGGAGAGAGTGCATGAATCTGATTTTTGAGTTGATGGCAATATTCTTATCCTTCCAGATGGTTTTTAGTTTGGAGATAGCTACAATAGCTTGCACTTTCCTTGCCAGGATTTCCTGTGACAATGGAGCCTAAATATTCAAAGCTGGAAACTGTTCCAAATGTTCGTCCTTGGATTTTAATTTCCCTACGAATTCCATGGATATTGTTGGTCATCAGCCTGGTCGTTGTGGCACTCATTTCCATGCCGTTCAAGACATTTCACCAATTCCTCCAGCTCCTTTCTCCACCAGCAAGGTTATCAATATCATGTAATGACAGTAAATTAAGCGTTAGTTGCTGTTCTTCATATGATAAATCTGTTGCGCCAGGTACCAACTTTGTTGCACATTCTCAATTAAATCATTATGTTTCTTCAGGGAAGGAATCCAAATATTTGAGTTTGCTTTGTTTACTTTCTCTGAAATAGTTCCTCATTGTTTCTCCAAATAGACAAAATGAAATATTTCTCAAATGACAGCTTATCATCGCTTCCTTATCATCTGTAGTTTTACCTCTCTCATTTTCTAATCTGTCCTCCTTGTAAGAACCCGAAGGATCTTTCTAGGCATATTGCGTGGAAGGCATTCAAGCCATTTACTGCCTGGTGCATGAGCTTGCCTGGTCTGGAAAAAATCTTGATCTTCCTCTCTAGGTTCAGTGGTCCAATGTTTGCTATCCTTTGGATTTTCCAAAAGCTAATAAGCATTATAAATTCTTGACATTATTTTGAGGTGGGAATAGGCACAAAAATAATGAGTAGGTTTTTAAGGTTTGTTAAAAAGCCATTCGCTAGGTTTAAAAATACCTACCGCTTTTCTTTCCATTCTCCCAACTCCTGTTACACAATTCTCCATGTCCAAAACTTGGTCACATCAGGAAATATCATCCAATGTGTATAACCAGATTCACAGCCTGTAAAACAGATTTTTTAAAAACTCATTGTTATAGCAACCTTAAGTCAAAATAAGCTAAAAGAAGGAGAAAGGGAAGATAATTAAATCTGTCCTTATACAGTAGAATAGGACTAAAGCGGGACTTCTTGTTCCAGAAGAAAAATCCCACTATAGCCATGTTCCTGCTATAGGAATGCAAAGGGTCTGGGTCTGTGTCTGTATGCACAGTGTTGATGTCACTCTCTCTTCTTTCTTTTAGCAAGCCACAGCACACTCAATGTCTAGGCATAGATGTAACCTTGCCAAAAAACAAAAACAAACAACAAACAAACAAAAAAACAAAAAACACTCACACACAAATATAACGGCACTGTCGTACAAACTTCCAGGCATTGGTCACTCACCCATTCAACACAGTCACCCCCTTGCTTCAACCATTTATTCCCTCATTCACATTACGTAACAGTGTTTACTGGCATCTCGATTCTATTAGTCTGCATTCTCGTCAAAGGTGCCTCTCACTCATCACTTAGCCTTGCTAGTCAAAAACACTGCCGCCCACAGCTGATTGGCCAGTTTGAGACCACCTACAGTCATCCCCCCCTCCCCCCATACACCCTTACTCCTAGCACTCATTGAGCGCCAACAAAGGCTCATATTAGGGTTTGGCCTGGAGCTACGGCCTAGAGTAGTTGCAGGCTGAGGACATTACTTTGGTAATGTATGCAAGGCTTACCAAAAAAAAAATTGGAAGAAAGAAAAACAATGCTATATTTTTTATTTATTTATTTTAAATCCAAAGCTTCTTCAATCATCCCCGCTGTATCCGTGTTTGGGCCTTTTCTTGTCCCGCTAAACCCAAGACAGGTGATAGGGTTTACATAAAGAAAAAAACGGGGGATTGCCGTAAGGTCCCACAGTAAGGATGGTCCCACTGTAGCGGGTGCCGCTATAGGTGAGCACTACTATACTATGAAATTACTTTGCTTGCATATTAGTCAATCTATTTGGTTATATGTGGGTATTATTTCTCCATTCCCATCTTTTCATGATCCAGTCCATGTTGTGACATTTTTGACTGGGTTTTGAAATGCCCTGTTCATTATGAAAAGTTTGTTCTCTTCAGAGAATTTATACGGGCCTCGCCCTTTTAGTGATAGCCTCTGGAGTATCTATCTATGCAACTTTCTGCTCCTATTCGTTGACCTACTTTTGCATACCAGTACCCTGTTAAAAGAATTATTGTATCATTGTTGAGATTGTTGATGGTATCTTGGAAGTCTTTATAAAAGTTATCACGCTCATTTTCATCCTGTTTGTAAGTGCTGATGTTGGAGCAAACACAACGAGATAGATTTATCCATTCAACATGGCAGATGCATGTCGACATGGAGACTTTCGATTGATGAAAAATGTCTCAATTTCATGATTCTTCTGTTTGTGACCGCAGCTTTTCTTTCAAATTCAACACTGGAACATTTAATGTTAGAAGCTTAACAAGTATAGTAAAACAAATGCAATTTGAATATGACCTGGACGCCTACAAACTGGACATAATGTGTATGCAGGAAACAAAGCTCAAAAGGCGGTAACTGGAAAAGTAATAACTGATTAATACTCCTCAACATGGCCAATCGGCACTAGTGTGGAATGGCTTTCTTACGCACAAGAAATGGAATAACTACACTGAAAGAGTATGGAAAGTATTGGGCAGAATATGTGGAGTTCAAATAGGATTAATTGTGTCAATTTGTATGATGTTGAATGCCAGAGACAAGGTACGGTGAAATATGAAGTACTATTGTGGAGAAAGTACTCAATGCATTGAGCCATTTACTGTAATGGTATTAATCAGTAAGAAAATCAAGGCAGAGCAACCGTCTAATGTAGAAATTTGAGAAGAAAAAAAATTTTCTGGGGCCAATATGCACAAGGACAATAAAACAGGGAAGGTAGAAGAGACAAAATCCAGCACAGAATGGAAATTCAAAAAAGGAGCTCAAAAGTAGTTTTTATTCATTTCAAATTGAGACTCTTATTAGTTGCTTACAGTTTAAAAACATTATCCTTGAAATATGACAAGCCACCAACTGCTATGGAATCTCAAATACAAAATTGTTCATTTTCATGTTATCATTATACTGATTCTTACTAAATGAAAATGCCAAGTCAAAGTGTTATAACACTTCAGGTCAAGAATAGAATAACTGTGGCAATGAAACAATTCGATCATAAAACACTTACCAAAGCTTGGCTTGGATTATAATGATGAGGGAAAATACCCTCATCAACTCTACATGACTGCTCTTTGCACTGGGGGGGGAGGAGACAAAATACAAGCAATAATAATAATTACTTCATTTTGTCCCTTTCGGGAAATTTGTTTTTACAGGCGTGTATGTATAACACATAAAAATACAATCATGGAAGATAAAATATATTTACATAAAAAAGCTTGTAAATACATACGTTTATGGTGCATAATCACTTACTAAGACATAGCATGAGGAAGGAAAGGATTTTTGTCTTTTTTTAATGATAGACATTAGTTTATCATGGATTATGGAATAAAGACTTAAGACCTTAGAATCAATATTAATATTCAAGAATATCTGATTGCTACATGAGCCTTTTCAAGAAAACTATCTATCATTATCATATGTAGGTTTTGGTTTAGGTAACATGTCATCAGTTGATCTTTCAAACTCTATTGTCTCTCCTTTAGTAAGAAAAAAAAGATTTGTTTCAAAATTTACAAACAGTGCAAATAGCTAGGAACTCAGTTTATAACATCAAGTATTCTAGTCAAAACTAATCATGGAAGATTAATTGATTTTTTATTAAAGTTTATTAAATCAGCCTTAAAGTCTGAAAATTTTGATCAAGTCACTCAGATATTCAGTTTGATCATATTGGCTGTGTTTGTTCGTATTCTAATACATACTGACTGACTCAGCTAAAATGAGCACTATGATCAATTTATAAACATTTCAAAGTAAGATCGATCCAATAATTCAGTTTTATTGAACAAGATTTAGTCTTGATTTATTCTTAACAATGATTATGGAAAAAATGACATCTTCAGGAAGAACTTCAAGCAAAGCCTATGCAAAGGAAATAATACTTGCATTTGCATTTGCGAAATGGCATTTATGTAAAAATCTGGACCCTGAAACTGCAATTAGAGGCGCACTTTATTGGGTGGGCAAAAAAAATATCAAAAAAGTTCCGAACTTTGAAGCCCTAAAAAATTCCTGTTATTTAAGTTATAGTGTTGAAATTTTGACATTGTCAAGTACACATAATTTTGTGAGAGTAAGTAAAATTTCATTATGATCCACAGAAAAATCAAAAGTTATAAAAAGTACAAAGACAACCACCCCCATTTTGCAAATATCACACTGTTACCCAGATCTATTTCGTGCTTATTTATGAGGGTCAGTTTTGTCATGACTTGTCTGCGACTGCTTATCTAATTCAATCCAATCCACTTAGTCACAGCTCCATCAGAATGAAGATAGATGCAACTGTGTGTGTGGCTAGGACAGGTCTATTCTGATCTCAAGGTTATATGCATTGGTTGTAGCTCAAATTTATCAGTGTTCTCTATGTCTCTAATGTTCTCGGGTAGGGAATTCCACAATCGGATGGTACTTGGTAGGAAAGAGTTCAGGTGGACGTTTACTCTTGTGTATGGGACAATATATTAATTACTCTTTCTTGGGTTGATTCTAAGGCCTTCCATGGGTATCACTATTTCGCCTTCCCGAGCTTTGAGAAGAATCTTGATTTTCTGTCTAGATCTCCTTTCACTCAAGCGTGGCCATTTAGCGTTCTTCATCATTGCGCTCACACTTTCGGTTCTGCTGTATATATTATGCACAAATCTGCATGCTCTTCTCTGTATTCTTTCGAGTTTGTCAACTTGGTTTTGAGATTGTGGATCCAAAACGCTACGCTAGCCGTATATTCCATGATTGGTCGTACAAGAACTTAATAGCATTTTTCTGTGATGTTTTTTGGAAAGGTTTGCAAGTTATGCCTTAGAAATCCTAGCTTGGAGTTAGCTTTTTTGCATGTTTTGTCAATATGTTGATGCCATGACATGCTGTCGTCTATAGTTAAGCCAAGATATTTGCTTTTGCTGTTGTTTCTAACTTCAATTTGTGTACACTGAATGACTTACAAACGCAATCGGGGTCACTTGCTATATTCTATATGGACCGAGTACTTTTGTACACAAAGGACGGTAGAAAAACCTCAGTTGTTATTGCAGAGCACAGTTTAGGGCTTGATGGCCATCGTTAATTTGTTACTTTTTGGATAGAACATTAAATTTTCTTGTGTTTGTAAATCATTTCTCCACATAGTTCTGTGATTATCTTTCATTGTTATGTAAAGTGATTGTCTGTCTACTTTAAATGCTTGTTTCTGTTTGGCAACTTTTTTTTTCCTCATCTGAAAATCTTTTCTAGTACACGTACTTCTCTTCTATCTCTTACCTTTGACTAGCCTTTCGTCTTACTTTTTCGCAGGGCGCTGGGATGGCCTTTGTAGTCGAAAACAACCATGAAACACCAAATAAACAAACAAATCTACGTTCAAACTTATAGAATAACGTCATTGTTTTTTTTTCCCAACATTACAAACAAGCTGCATCACGATCTGAATGGCCAAATTACCTCCTGTGGGGATATGACCGTATTCTTACACGCCAGAAATGTGACGAAGTCTACGGCAGTTTATCCACATACAATACTCTATGTGGCCAGGCAACAGCGGGTGGATGGAGAGGTTTCTGCTCTGTATGTAATGCTAATAATCTACCCTGGTATTTATGTGGAAATTGATTTTTGTGCTATTTATTATTATCTATTCAGCCTTTAAGCAGATGCCACGTGCTGTTAAAGCCACTCTTCGACAGTAAACCTGTTGCTTCTATCAGCCGGTTATTTCATCAAACAGTTGACAAGCAGTGAAGTACTTATTTCATTGATCTATCCATTCATTTATATGTTACGACATGATACGATTTCAGCTTGAAATTCAGGCAACTTGTGCCTATTGCTGATCTTGTTAAGACCTCATAACTAGTACAGACGAAACTTTGGGATACACCCTAGCGATCTTTTGATCGCCACTAATTTATCTAAACGTTGATGGCACAAGCGGATGATCGACTTGCAACAGAACATATCATTTCTCAAAAACACTATCTGGTCTCTTTTGGAAACTTTTGAGATCATCCACGTTTACGTTCTCAGGATCTAGGTTGTTCCACAAATCCACCATTCGATAGGTGAAGACGTTTTTACATAGGCTTGTGTTGACAGTTGGGTTCCAGAGATTGTAGCTGTGGCCCCTGCTTGGACCTAATTATCTAATTCAAATTGGGAGAAACATGATTTATAGTACCCGTGTGTATATTTGTATATCTCAAGTAGGCCTCCCTAAATCTCCTTTAACTCATATCAGGGATGCCAATAGCACAGAGTCCGTCTTCATATCCTAGCTTGCTTAATGTAGGCACACATTTCGTTGTTCTTCTTAGGACATCTTCGATCAAACGTTCAAGTCCATTGACTCATATCTAAATACAAACCTATGCAGATAAACACAACCACACACATATAGACACACATGCCTACATATATGCACATATAGATACAAACCAACATGCACACATACATACATACATACATACATACATACATACATACATACATACATACATACATGCATGCATACATACATACATAATACGCATACACACATACATACATGAATACATACGTACATACTTACATGTCCACCCGTTTAACAGAACTATCTGGGCATCATGGTGATTGCGGACGTTGACATATCAAGCTACTTCATGCTTGAAAACCTCTCGGACATCAAGGAATGAGAGAAGGGTTTTTGGAAGTCTGAGAAGTATTGTTTAATCTGCTCTTTCATGTCTACACCAAGGTAGTCTGTTTTGCCTTATTAAAATATATGAAGTCTGCACATTGCCCAAACAAAATGTGATGCTGCACATTTTTTCAATTAGTAGAAAATCAGAAGCGAGTTATGGTTTACACGCAGGAAAATACAAAGGTTCATTTGTTATTCTCAAAACCTCCCTTCATATTTTCTGACGCTACCCCATCGTAACATTTCAAACTAGTTGAGGTGCAAGGCCTTGCCAATGCTTAAAGTAATGAAGAATCTTATAAGTAGACAATGACCTTATCCTCTTTTACTTGATGAATTGATTTACACCTACTTTTTCTCTGCCTCTCCAATCAAATGCAACAATCCTTGATCTGGATCTAATGTATATTACAGCAGCTAGACCTAGACCTGGTTCAGGATAGATCTAGTAATAAATGGCTGTAGACATCAAGCGATCAACAATCTTTCTAGATGTAGATCTAGATCAAGTTTCTAGAACCTAGAATCTAGACCTAGACCTAGATATAGAAAAATGAATTTTTATAGATTGACTACCACCTACACAACAATATCAATTCTTGATCAATTTTAATAGTTTGAATAAATCAAGATCTAGAGCTAGTCTAGATTGAACTTAGATGATCGGTCTGTCTGGAAGTATATTGGCCTCAATTATTGGCCTCAATTATCGATGATTCACAAATCAGGTTAACAAACACCAAGACGCTTAGCTGGGAGGAAATGAAAGTAGGAAGTTCTTATCTTGCTTGAACGTCACTTATGCACATTAAATACTAAATTATAAAAGGAGCTTCTTTCGTAGACCTAAATGGTCTTATAGATAATGTCCATGTTCTGACTTATTAAAAAAGTAAGCTTCATGCAAATTTGGAGCCTCTGGAATGTGTGCTTTGGTCGGTACCTCGTGTCAGCGCGCCGAGCTACTCAAATATTATGTAATAAGATATCGTTGAAAGCAACTGCATGGACCAAAAACAATGATATGTGGTAAGTCAACACACTGGGATTGTTACATTCGAATAGGTAGCAACCGTCCAATTGAAAACGGGAAAAAGTCAAAGGAAATCACCGCTGGGAAGGAACCGTTCAGTGAATAACCTTTAGATATACAAATTCAGTATGTAACTTGATGATAATTTCAGCAAACTGGATTTTGTACTATCTGAGTATTTTCAAAGAAACCATTAACATACATTTTTGAACAGACCATAATGGTATATGTGCCCCATATTTACTGGTTTCACTTATGCTATTATGTTCAGGTTACATGCTTCATCATTTTTTTCCGCAGGGTGACTCTGGTGGTCCGCTTGTTTGTAAGCAACGTGGCAAATATTACCAACACGGGATCGTATCTCTGTACGTTGGAAGCAATGCCTGCAAAATGGAGGGACTCTACACTAATGTCGCAGCTTTCAGAAAATGGATAAAAGACAATGCTCTCTGATCATAGTGCAAGGATGTTACTAAACAGATGGTTTTGGAACATAAACTTCTGAAAATTTAGTTTTATTAAACGATCTCACACCACCAGTTTATTCTTGATGTATTAAAGTAGTGTGCAACCTGAACTTTCAATAATAAGTAAGAGAGAGAGAGAGAGAGAGAGAGAGAGAGAGAGAGAGAGAGAGAGAGAGAGAGAGAGAGAGAGAGAGAGAG
>JAOYNN010533346.1:0-14421 GCA_025770095.1 Goniobranchus kuniei
TTTGTATCATATACTTTATAAGACGAGTTACTTGACTTTTTGTGAGTTGCATGCGATTGTAAGATAGTCGTGAATTCTTTCTTCAACAATTTAACATACATCTCACGGGACACTCAATGTGATTAACACCGCTTAATTACGGTTCGAGTCCTGTGACATAGGCACATGGTAAAAATATCTGATACTGTTAAATGACTTTATCGCCAAAAAAGTTTCCTTACCATCTTTATATTTGTGACACTAGATTATTGTGTTTGCTTCTATATGTGGAGAGATAGTGTTTGACAAACGGGGTACCATTAAAAAGTGTTCCCACTATTTTAACCAAAGATAACTAAAAAAGTGACAGCAAATGTTAACAAAATTTATAGAAGAGCTCAATAGCCAACTGTTAGAAAAGAGATAAAAATTTGTGCAGTGCAAAAATGATAGAAAGCGGTGAAAGTGAGGATTAGAATAAAACAAACAAAAATGAAATCATTACTGAAAATTTAGTCTATATAATGAAAAACACTCAAGATGGAAACATTTACCATCAATCTTTTGATAGACAGCAGCTTTGTCCTGATTGGGGAAAAATTCACTTGCTTCCTGCTTGATGACTTCTATGTCCGAATTCTCATCTTGGATGGTGTCAAGGAGATTGAAAAGATCAGGCATGTCCTCTTGGCCAGGAGGAGGTTCTAGCAGGAAAAGCAAAAACATGTAAAGTATTAATAATATTATTATTATCAATCATGAACATGTGGTGGTTATATGGATATGCCACTAATTAGCCTAGCCAGTTACCTAAGGTTCATGTCCAAGTCATTGAATTTAACTTGAAAAAATGTCTTCTTCTTTTCTATTTGCCATGGTAGAACTTCCATCTCCAGCTGGTCCTGTTATATGTATTCTCCCCTTTAAAAAAACAAACAACAACTGTCGTAATATCTTTCTTAATTTCAGCTGTCAAGGGTGGGCAAACTATGACCCACGGGATGCTTGTTGCCCGGCAACCACTTTCAGCGGCCTGAAGAGAGCTTCTATTAAATGCTAAAGCAACCCACATAAGTGCCTGAGTTTGCATTGTACAATGGTGAGAAAACAGTGCCAGCTTGTTTCTAAACAAACTGTACTTGTCAGTGATGATATTATCACTACTGTAGGCACACTGTAATTATTTTACTCAACACACTATGCTGCCCTTCGGAAACTTGCATTCTCTAAATGTGGCCCTTGCACTGAAAAGTTTGCCGCCCCTGCACTGTACCTTGTCCTAGGTCTTGCTTTGTTCTCTTTAGCTGCTACTGCCATCTTTAGCTTCTCTTGCCATCATCAATTAAAATGTATACTGCCATCTTTAGCTTCTCTTGCCGACATCAATTAAAATGTATACTGCCATCTTTAGCCTTCTCTTGCCATCATCAATTAAAATTTATACTGCCATCTTTAGCCTTCTCTTGCCATCATCAATTAAAATTTATACTGCCATCTTTAGCCTTCTTTTGCGATCATCAATTAAAATTTATGCTGCCATCTTTAGCCTTCTCTTGCAATCATCAATTAAAATTTATATGGCCATCTTTAGCCTTCTCGCCATCATAAATTAAAATTTATGCTGCCATCTTAAGCCTTCTCATGCAATCATCAATTAAAATTTATACTGCCATCTTTAGCCTTCTCTTGCCATCATCAATCAAAATTTAGAGCAAATGAAAAAATCCATTAATAGATAATGAGGCTAAAATAGTAACAGTAATAACAAGACTAATAATAATAGTGACAATTGAAAAATGAACAAAAATGTCATGAAAACTTTTCAACAACATACTCAGCTTTTCAGTCTTAGTGTGGGCTGTTTCCGTGTCAACATCTTCAGAAGTGGAAGGTCCTTCCCCATTGGAAACTTCTGACCCTCCAGGTAAAGCAACGCTCTCCTCCTGACAAATGATCATTAAAACATTTTGGGCTTTCTATTATTTTAAAAATAAATTGTTTGTTGCTGTTGTTGTTGTTGTTGTTGTTGTTGTTTTTGAATACAAACCAGAACAGCAAATAAACATGCATATGATGAAATAAAAACAATTATGTGAGTCAATCAAAATTCATCTTATTGTTTTAAGATTGAATGCATTGATTTAATATCTTTGGAGAATAAGATGAAGGTAAAAAGGAATATTGGAGACTAATAAATGATCCTCACATTTACAAGAATAGTGTATGAATAATTGGGTTCTGCTAGTCCATTGAAATTTATGTTAGAATTATGGACATGCAACTTTTTATTCCTATGCTTGTATAGTAATGGAAATAAGTATAGTAATGAAAATTAGTATAGTAATGGAAATTAGTATAGTAATGAAAATTAATATAGTAATGGAAATGAGTATAGTAATGAAAATTAGTATAGTAATGAAAATCAGTATAGAAATGAAAATTACTATAGTAATGAAAATTAGTATAGTAATGAAAATTAGTATAGTAATGGAAATGAGTATAGAAATGGAAATAAGTATAGTAATGGAAATTAGTATAGTAATGGATATTAGTATAGTAATGGAAAATAGTACAGTAATGGAAATTAGTATAGTAATGGAAATTAGTTTAGTAATGAAAATTAGTATAGTAATGAAAATTACTATAGTAATGAAAATTAGTATAGCAATGAAAATTAGTATAGTAATGGAAATGAGTATAGTAATGGAAATGAGTATAGTAATGGAAATGAGCATAGTAATGGAAATGAGTATAGTAATGGAAATGAGTATAGTAATGGAAATGAGTATAGTAATTTAAATTAGTATAGTAATGGAAATGAGTATAGTAATGGAAATGAGCATAGTAATGGAAATGAGTATAGTAATTTAAATTAGCATAGTAATGGAAATGAGTATAGTAATTTAAATTAGTACAGTAATGGAAATGAGTATAGTAATGGAAATGAGTATAGTAATAGAGTATAGTAATTTAAATTAGTATAGTAATGGAAATTAGTATAGTAATGGAAATTAGTATAGTAATGGAAATTAGTTCACAAATAGAAAGGCAAATAGAATAATTATCATACTGTTGCCATTGCAATAACCAACAGCTCACTTGTTCTATGGCTGTTGCTAAAAGGCTTGTCTTTGCGGTAAACCTTTTTGCTAATATTCAAATGTATTAATAAGAAAATGTACCGATTTCACTATTAAACTTAATTTAAAACCACATTGGCCCACAAAAGTTCTGAAAGTTTCAATATAAAAATACAGTAGTGATCGGCTATGTGTCTGCCGGAAACAGCAAAAACGGACTCATAGCCGAAACAAACTTTTAGGCGAAATTTAATTTTCAGGAAGATAACCTTGTTCATGGAAGATACATACGTAGCCAATCCTTTGCACTCCACATTTACACGCATAAGAAAGAAAAGAAAAGGAAGAGGGCATTTACACATTTATTTGAAGACTTAATTTTCTGTCTCTCCAAGACAATGTAAAAACCAAAAATTGAAACTAAGGAAAGTGCCCGTCTCAGTGCCTCATTAGGTAAACAGTCATAAACTCCTTTCTCCACCTGAATCCTTATCTATCCAATCACGGCCATATGGTCACTTAGCACTAGTCATTGGAAACAGACCTCAGCCAGTCAGGCTATGACACCTGGACGATCAAAGATGATGCGCTCGCAATTCTATCAATCTATTGAGGGTGAGACAGAGAGGGAAGGTGCAGTCACAAGAAAGAAAGGGGTGGGGTGGTCACCACAGACAAACTGGCTAAAATTACGTTGGCCTGAAATGGCAAACAAAGTATCAGCCAATGGAAACGGGTGAGAAGTAAATGGCTGTTGTCTCTATTGGGATGATGCAATGGCCAACCCATAACATGTATTGGACACATTAGGCCTTCATGTTATTCTGTGTATTGAATGTCCGATTCATTCAATTTTATGTGTGCATTTTGACGATTTAACAACAAATTATTATGGAGTAGAAAGAGATTTTCGCTCATCGAAAAGGACATTTAGGCAAAATTCTTGATTTTGAATCGGCCACTTAGAGGTCTGTTTTTAAGTGAAAAAATTATGTTTTGACAGAAAACTACCACTTTGGCGAAACGGACACATAGCCGGCAGACACACAGCCAATCACTACTGTATATACAAAGCAGCTTATTAGCCATCATGGCTAGTCTGGTGAAAGACTGACTCTAAATGATGTGTTTATCCAAAGGATTTAAGTTGTATCCTAAATCAGCTAACTTCATGTAATGAACACAATATTAATTTCATCAAACTCACAGAATTTTGTGCATCATCTCCAAGATCTGGTGTTGCATCTGGAGGAGGTGGAGAGTCGATGCGATCTTCCATCTTCTAGGATTTCAGTCGCTACCTTTCAACTTTCTTTACTCACAATCACTACAAGAAAATGGGAGAAATGAGGAGAAACAATACAATAAGAAAAAAAAAAACAACAACAAACAAAAAAACTGTATTGCAAACGGTGCAAATTCTTACTGAAATTTCACTCAAATTTTGTACCCAAAAACTGTACAATGGGATAAATGCAGGTAAAAGCATTTATAACAGAGGAGCTGAGCTGCCAGATGGGCATATCCCTGTATTGGCAATCTGGACTGAATGACGTTGTTGTTGTGAAAGGTAGTTACAATTCTTCCTCACTTCATACAGGTATCTCTGCTACATGGATGATGACAAAGCCCATTGTTTCCATATCTATACAAAAGTTCCTAATAGTAAGCCTGCATTGAAACAAAAACCTGCCCATTATCCTGAGAATTAAAACATTCAGCTTTGGAAGAAGGCAGATGGAGGATTTATTTAATTTAAATATTTGTTTGGTCGATAATGCAAAATGAAAAATGAGAAGGGATGGTTGTAAGTTTATTGCTTTTTTGGATTTTTTTCCCTTTTCCCTCCAAAACATCAAATTAAGGATTCTGTCTCAAGATTTAATTTTATTCTTTTTCATACATTTTAATCTCAGCAAAGTGAACCTCAGATCCAAGGATGGTTCTAAAAAGGCTATTTTTCAAACCAACAAAAAAGTATTTCAGTTATCAATGCATTCTTATGAAAACTGGCAGAGGTGATGTTCACATTATGCTACTTTCAATGCCGTGTGAATTTTGAGATGAATTTCTTTTTATGGAAAAGATGACAACTTTATTGTCAAAAATTGGATCTAGTGTATGACCTTTAGCAGCTAAATCCACATGGAAATCATTATCCACCTGCTATAAATTATCACCTTACACATATTAAAATTAAAGTCATTTTTAAAAGCAAAATATTATGAGCTTTATAAATTAAAAATCAACACAGATGCATTTAGTCAATCAAAATTGAGCCTGCGAAAATCATAAATATCATTAAAAATGACATTACTCAACCCTCCTTTCATATCTTAAAAAATAAAACAAACTTTTTTCAAATCAATCTATCAAAAGAAGAACATGAGGCATGATCAGACACACACACACACACACACACACACACAAATACAAACAAAATGAAGCAAAAACAAAAACAAAGATATCTTCCGAAGAAATGAAGACTGCCATTGGAAGGAAGTCAATTGGAGATTTAAAAAATGCAAAATGAAAGAAAACGGAAAGAGACATTAATGTCAGAAAAGCCAAAGATTTACACACGCTTAGCAAAATATCAATCAAATTCACAATGAAAACCTTGAAATAAATATTCTTCATCATTATAGTAGTTTATTGGCAGAAAATAAAATTTTACATAGGCTACAGATAAATATTTTGACAAGTAAATATTGACTATTCAATTTAAACTGATAAATTGTATGTTTAGATCTTTTATTGCAATGAAACATTGAATGTGTGTATATAACATACATATTATGCACCTGAAGATGACTTTACAAATTATAAACAGTCACCCTTCAAGAATAAACAGAAGTCTTAATTTTCTGTTTAAAATAATGATCATTTCACATGTTGTTTCATCTTCAAAAAAGCTTAACCTGCTTAAAAGACACAGCGAGTTTTAAAAAAAGCCATTGTGATCTCTGAACTTTATTTCTTCTCTCCTTTTTCTTCTTCTTCCTCATATTCTTTTTCATTGAATTCTTAGCTCCAAGACAGAATACCATGTTGTGGTACCCCAACATGAAACTAACCTCTTTACTTTCACATTTCCCATATCCTGCTTGAATAACAATGAAACTTTATTGTTGGGAAAGGAGCTTCACGCTAAGGGCTAATAAATTAAAGGTAGGAAGGCTTTTGTGCTTCATGGAAGGCAACACAATTCAACTGTGTCCTGATAGCACCCTGCCTTGGCACGGTTCCAAGGCCCAGTGCCTAGAATCAATACCCAGGCAGGATCTGTGCGTCATTCCAAACATAAATCCCACGAGTAAGAATAACAAAGCAGGCCCATTGTGTTTGGTTCAAGTTTTAAAGCCATGTAGCCTAAGGTGCAAAGAAAGGCCTGCTGCTTGTATTATTACACTAACAAGGAAGTTATTGGACATAAGGCTAAAACCATGATGAGAGAACCTGAAGGGTTAACATTCATTTTTATTACATAGTACATGTATATATATTTAGTCAGTGCCATTCTCTAAACATAGCCTGTAATTCCCAATTTTCTTAATGTCACATTTGGCACCAATATTACAAAATCCGAACTGAATGTCACATTTGGCACCAATATTACATAAAGAACTGAATGTCACATTTGGCACCAATATTACATAATCCGAACTGAATGTCACATTTGGCACCAATATTATATAATCTGAACTGAAAGTCACATTTGTTATATTTGGCACCAATATTACATAATCCAAACTGAATGTCACATGTGGCCCCAATATTACATAATCTGAACTGAATGTCACATTTGGCACCAATATTACATAATCCGAACTGAATGTCACATTTGGCACCAATTGTACATAATCCGAACTGAATGTCACAGTTGGCACCAATATTACATAATCCGAACTGAATGTCACATTTGGCACCAATATTAAATAATCTGAAATGAATGTCACATTTGGCACCAATATTACATAATCTGAACTGAATGTCACTTGTCCTATTTTAAATAGGAAATTTTAGATCAATGGAAAAGCATCATTTTGTACTGTGGTCCAAATTATACGACGGATGTGTTCTGTTTTTGCTTGTTTTGTTCTGGATGGGTTTTTTTTTCATTTTATACTTCAAAAGGACTTGTCCAAAAAATCCATCCATGATGACCTTGTATGTGATTAGAGAACAACTTTGTTGATTTGCATTTACCATTATCATAAAATGAATGGAAATCAAATTATGAAATAGTTGTTTGTTGCTTTAGGCAAAAACAGGTAAAAAAAAAAAAAGAATTATTGCGTCAATTGTAAGCTTGGAGAAATTAGTTGTGGATATCTTAATTACTTTTGAACACAAGCATGACTTTTACATGTTTGAAATTGTCTTTTTCTGTCTTTTTCTGTTCTTATAATTCATTTTCCTGTTCAGAAAATTCAAATTAATGTCTACTTAAGCAGAGCAGTTATGAATTTCATTCAACAATACACTGAATATTTTACTTATTGTTTTCTCTCTCAATCTCTTTAATGTATTTGTTGTGCCTTAAGTGATTTCAAGACAGATGATGATAATATCTCACTAACTTCTGTTGCATTTTCAAATGTTGATTGAATATCTAAGACCTTTACATTTCTAAAGTATTCCTATAGAAAGATGAGAAATAAAAGTTCCAGGCTGATACTTCATGAAGCCTACTTTTATTGTTTGTTCAATTTAATATTTCATCACATTCTTAACAAAAAGGCAAAACTAATGAAGTTTTATTGCTGCATCTTTACAGACATATCCAATATATCATCTCATTTGAAAGTTTCCCCAGTCATAACTACTTTCACATATGATCTCATTTGAAATTTTTCCTTGTTATAACTACTTTGAATTCTACAACAAGACTACACCAAAACACTGAAGAAATAAATGTAACATAGTCCAATATTTATGTCCTTCTTTCCCATTGCAACTGTGCTTCACAATATTTCACTTCCCTGACCCGTGTTATTTCATTTAATTATCCATGACAGCCCACTTACTAGCTAAGTCCCTTGTTTTATTGTTTATTATTACAGTTGACGCTGCTTAAAAGCAACTCGGTTAATGGCAATTTCCACATCAACACAACTTTTACTAAAAAACATAATTAATTCTACAGAAACGTCCCTGGCTCATGGCAACACCCACTGGATAATTGCAACTCTGAGCAGAGACCAATGCAAAATTTTCTTCTTCTTCTTCTTCTTTGATGCTGTGAAAACCTCAGATTTTGAGGACTGATACACAGTTACACAATTGTCTCTATCTTTAAAAGTCGTGTCTTGGATATCTCAATGTCTTTATTGTTGACGGTCTCCTGAGATTTGTTTGATTGTTCTTACTTCGGCCTTTTCCCAGTTCTGTGATTAGCTTGACTTAATGGGGGTCCCAGACTACACACACATATTCTAAACAGTATTTCTTTGGAAAATCTTGCAAGTATTGCCTGTCAAGTTATTTTTTATGTACATTCTAACTTGATTGAATGCCATCTTCACAAATTGTGCAGATGAAATTCTAATAATAATTTGGCAGTGAAAATTGTTGATTATCTGTGTATATCCTGTGGGAGAAAAGGCTGAGAAACACTTTTTGCTATGGTAAGTTCGCATTAAACTTTAGAATCTTCTTTAGGTTTTATTGTAAATATCATACTTTTAATTTTATATTATTTACAATTTACATAAATAGAGTTCTTTATTCATACATATTCTAAGTTTTAGGTCATTGAATTTTATTTAATTCTTTTCTGCATGTCTTGTTTTCAGGTTATCCCATCACCATTAGCGTGGCTGTTAAGACTGATTCTTCATGGAAGGTCATAACAAATTGTTAATCCTTTAGGGTTATCCTTGTTGAGAAAGCCATGACAGGGACCTGAGAAATGTGCAAGTGGCTGATCATTTTTGTCAGAGCAGATGGTTGCGGACATTGCTACAACCAAGCTTCTTGTTAATTTAATTTCTGAATGTTTTTATTTGCTTCATGCTTTTCTATATTCTATGAGGAATATATTTTAATTTATTGCAGATTTTAATAAGCTGCATGCAAATATTAAATGTCTTTTATTTGATGTTATGTCATCTGAAAATAAATTTTGCTGTAAAAATAATCTCCTCTTGATATAAAGACTTCCATTTCGAGTTTGTCTTTTCTTTGGCATTTGTAATTTTAATGCTATTCCATAAATTTTTTTAAAATGTTGTGGTTTTTTAACCTTTTGCTAGTTACATTCTTATACCGCGCTTGTCAATACTGCATGAATTCTCAAAACATTGGTTTTCTGTTGTTTTAAATTCCAGTGCGTTTTCATCATATGTCTTCAAGGACCATATGATCTATTAGAAACTAAAACTCTTATTTTATTTCGAAGGTTAGGTATTATTTTGCAAAACATATTTGACTGAAAACTGGTTTCCATTTCCTATATCAAAGGTTAAAAATTGTTTTTAGGACATATGAATCTTTGTTTTTTATGTTTAAAAAATTGTCTTCTCTCTTGTTCATTATCCTGGCCAGATGATGTTCACTAGGAAGACAATTTTTTGTTACAGTATAATGTTTTATTTTAAAGCAGTTTTTATGTTAAGTACATACCAATCTGCCTTAAATACCTTCGCCAATCACTTACTTGCGGTGTTTCTTTTTCTTGTGCTGTCACATTGTTGGGTCATGACCAGTCATTTGTAATAAGAGTTATAGTCCTAAGATAAGTTAAAACATTGACAGCCAGCTTCTTGTTTATTTTTATATTAACTTAACTGCCAGTATGATTTCCACCAATCGACTCCTGTCCTTTGTTACTTTGGTTTTTCACTGTTTGTTTCAGTTTGTGGGTCAAGCCCAGTCATTACCGCTATAAGTTAATTATCCTGCATCAATTTAAAGCATTGGTAACCCTGTGTCAATTCAAGAATACCTGAATTAATCGACATTAAACCTCATTTCATGGAAATATCATATTTTACAAGACAAATGGTTATGTGTTGACTATTGTTTACAAAATGTTTCCCACAATTTTGGTTTACAACTCTACGGCCCTCACTACTTAGCACTGATTAGAGCGGCTTATGAAGCTCTCATATGAAAAAAGAGAGCACAAGGTGACATTGTTTAATAAATGCTAGATGTAAGTTGACTGGTATTGGTAATGACAGTCTATATTAAAAATTAAAAGTTTAACAGAAAACTAAACAATCAAAGCAAATAGCAATTTTGTTTTACTAATCTGTCCAGAATGAGCGGTTGGGTCTGTGATCATTGACAGCTCCTTTGGACAGATTTGATTGGATTTTAGCATTAAGTCATTAAGGTTCACTGTAGAATATCCTATAAACAAGCTTTTGTCAATGGTAATTATTTCAAAAACTTTACCATCAGTGAAAATTGAGTGAGGAAAACTTAGTACCTTTGTATTCTATTACACATAGGTGGCTTTTCTTGAAGATGGAAGGAGGACATGTGAAATGTTATTAGAAGAACTGATGAGAAAGATGTAAGATGGTTCAGAGATACAATGAAAGTGTATGAAAACACACAGAGTGAGGAAAAAGACAATTATGAAGGTCAAAGAGGAAGCATATGAATGAGTGAGGGAGAAATGAAATATGAAGTGGGGATATGTGGAGATAAGAAAGGCCTGTACAAATCGACCAAATTGATAATAATATTGTGATGAAAAGGACATAATGAAGTCTGAGTATTAAAGTATCAGATGTTGAGAGATGATAGGATACTTTGAGGAATTTATGAACGATGAAGAAGAGAAACAAAGAATGATGACATAGAAGATGTGGAATTACTCAATGAAATGGAAGTGTGGGTGGCTATGGAAAAGGTTGAAATGCACTTGGCCCAGAAATTTGTCAAATGTAAACGGTTTTTTTTTATTTCTTGACAAATTTAGTAAATAGAATCTTTGAAGGTAAGACTATTCCAGGAAAGTAGAAAAGTATGTAATGCACTGTATTTATCTCCATTTTAAAGAAAACTGATAATGATAATAATAAATGATAATGAAAAATTTTTATAGTGCACAAATCCACATTTTGCTCTAAAGTGCTTTACTACATTACATAATACAATACATGATACAACAACCATTATTATACGAACATAAAAATGGAGTAAATATATACCACATACTAAATGAGGATGGTGACAAATACAGCTGCAACAATTACAGGGCATAAAGGAAAACGGTCATAACATGAAAAAAATGGAAGAATGAAGTCAGCGGAAAGAGTATTTGAAAACACTATAGTGCCATGCCATAAACTATGGAGAATATAGTTTAGGCCTACTGCCAGTATCCAAGACTGTCAAAGTAGGTGATTAAGGTAGCACCATTTTACTTGATTTTAACCTCTGTCCTGCTACTCCTACCTGTTACATTTGTTTCCGTCCTACTCCACATCCCTTTCTCCTTTGAAAGCCTCTAGAGCATTTGCTTCAGAGCAGTTGTTTTATTTCAATTTGGAGATTCGACAGATGTATGGCAGGGCAGCAATAATTACGATACTGTGTAAGGAATAGATCAAGATGAATTTGGTGCAACGTTGGCATATTTTGTCAGAAAAGAGAAATGAAGGTTGGAATGGAGATGCTGTGGAAATGAGTTAGTAACTCTGTCATGGAAGATGGAGTGGATGGATATCAGACATTATGTGATAAAAAGATGCCTGCAAAATTGAAAGGGTAATTGTAACCCCTACAGAAATGATCTATGACTTTGCGATTGTAACTGTAACAAAACAGCAGGAAATATGGCTTAAGGTGGTTGAAATAATGCTGCATTTCTCAGTGTGTGTAATGACATCACATGAACTCAGGAATGAATACATAGAAGTGTTAATAAAAGTGCAAGGTTAAGTTACAAAGTGAGTTAATCTAGATTGAGTTTGTTTGAGCATGTTAAGAGGAGATACAAAAAGAATGGTGATAAGAGAAATCCAAAGGCAATTTGATGAAGACTAAGAAGGTATGTGGCTGGAATAAGGGAAGGTTGATGGCTTTGTGGCAAAGGAGGAGGATGACGTGAACTTATATAGCCATGGACAGAAAATCTATTGTGATGAAAGAAGAGGAGGAGATTGGCTCTGGTTTGTGACTTGTATCTCAGAACTGCATGGGTGACATATTGCTGAAATAGGGCCAGAAATCCTGGTAAATTGATATCTGAGACAGTTTGGAACAATCTAGAAAGCTTTCTCCCAAACAGCGGCTTCAATAATGTTATCTATCAGATGTTTCCAAGTTTGTGTTTCGCATTTTGTTTTTGATTACTTAAAAAAACTAGATAATCCTCATGACTGTTTACAAAAGTTCAGGCCTATGCATGATGGTATCTTTCATTCAAGTCCTTTTTTATTATAGCTATTAGTACTGGGCTCTCATTTGAATGTTTTACCTTGCTTTGAGATATTCTAGGGGTTCTGTTTGAAACTTTCTTTTCATGTTTTTAATTTCTTTACACAAGGCATAATTTCCTCGTGTCATATGAAATATGAATAGTGATTAAGCAATTCATCCTCTCAGGTTTCTTTTAAACACATTTTACCTTTTGAACTGTTTAGTAAAGATCAGATCTTATAATTGTTTTTCATTGTTCTGGTTTAATGAACAAACAGTATGTGATAACACAAAATTTGTCAGTTTGGGAATTTTTTATCATTGCTTTTCTTTTGTTTAAAAGACATAGGCATTAATTACTTAAGCAGCTCGACCGTGAATCCATAAAAGCGTCACATCAGCCAGGTCAAATTTCTTTTAGCCTGCCACTTTTGAATTACATCCGTCAAATAAGTAGATGGAGAGCATTTTCTCTTTCTTATTTTCATGCCATATCTTCAGTTATATCAATATTGATCTATAATGGTAAGCAGCCTTTTTCAATCAAGTTTGGTTGGTTTGTAAATTGCAGAGAAATCGGAAGAGTGATTTCTCATTTGTATAAAAGAGATGTTTGTCTTTAATTTTTTAATCGAGATATTTTTACTTCAGTATTGTGTTTCAAAATTTTATTCTGGATTTTATTTTGGTTTGATATTTAGTGTGAACTGTACATAGAGTTGCTTTTTGCTGATACTACACAGTTTTACAAATTATTTTTTTTCCCACATTTTATATCCTTGAATTCATGACATTTTGACATGATGGAGGTGGTAAGCAAATCAAGATTTAAAGGGCATTTTGTGATGGTGCTGGAGAATGTGAGATGTTGTTTTTTTTTACTCTTTGGTCTCATTCTGGGTTTTGAGGTGACCTTTATTGTCGAAAAGAACCCTAAAACACTAAACAAAGAAACAAGTATTGGATATTTCTCTGAACAATTGGTATATACTATACTCATTATCAAAAGAAAAATGACAATTTTTGAGTACAAGTAACGTAAGTAATTTCAAACTGAATTTATCACCTTTCTTGGCTAAGGATTTACCGTTTAAGTGTGGCACACCCAGTATGGCATTTTATTGCATGTTGTAGATGTCTCTAAATCACATTTTATTTTTGTTTTTGACCTCAGTTGGGACTGCTATTTAAACACCATAGTGATGTACTTGAAATCATACTTCTTTGTGGAGAAAGGGCAAATTGAAGCTATGTTAACTCTTTAATGTTACTGGTTATTCATCAATGGCATGTTAGCTATTTCAGGCTAATCAGGTAATGCACCTCTTAAATTACCAATCTATGAGAGAATTGGAAAATTCAAAAATTTCATTTCGTCTTTCTTCTCTTCCTACAGCAGAGGCCTAGAAATATTTTTCTTCAAGTGCATGGAGACGTATCTCAATATCAAAGGTGTATATTCAACTGTCAAGGTTGTGTTAATTCTCATCATCCTGATTTCCAGCTCTTCTCCAGACAATGGCTGTTTTTGTGTCTATTTCACAATGTCAGGTATGCACATAATTATTTATTCTTTCTTCTGTTGCAGTCAGGCATTATCAGGTCATTTTCCGTTGCTGTTATATTTTCATATATATACATATATATAAATCTAGATATAGATATATATATATATAGATAGATAGATAGATAGATATAGATATATATAGATATAGATATAGATATAGATATATATATGTCAAATGGTTTTTGTTTCGACAAAATTGAAGTCTTTCAATTAACCCTCTTTGACAAGGCTGCCATCCAGTGAACCTCATTAAAAACGAACTGAAAAAATTATGTGTGTAATAGTATGTGCATCTTTTTATGAAATGAATAATATACAAAAAGCATTTAGTACATTTCAGTAGCTGGATATTAAGAGTTGTTACTTTGTTTCACTTCAGGTGGCAATTTCAAGGCAGGACGCATTCAATTTGCC